>JBCEWB010171514.1:0-10199 GCA_039654565.1 Peronia peronii | reverse complement strand
CCCCCCCCCCCCGCCATTCTCTTCCCTCTTCACTCCTCCCAACCCCTCCCATCCCCGATTCTAAGCCCTTTGTTATTCCGGATCGGTTTGAAAGTGTTGATCTTGCAAAAGTTAATAGTCGGGATAGTTGTAAGCTATATTTAGAGTGTCCCTTCTAATTAAAACGGCTAACAATTTACAACCTGATACAGTTTGAAAAGAAAGTGAACGTGACAGTGCTGCCTGAGAGGAAATTAAAACAGGGTTGAATTCCCCATAACCTAACTATGAGATCGTTATTGTATGCTGACTGAATGTTGGTGAGGTTCAGCCACTTATGCTCTGTAATTGCGTGTATCTTCTGACAGGAACATTTCTTCATACCCAAAGCTTCCTATCTTTTAAAGTCATGCTTTGATCAAATTTTAATGTGTCAGCCTGGGCTTTTGAGATTAAATAGAATGGGCGTGATGCAACCTAGAGCAAAGTACATCATTAACACATTTATTCTTTTTTATATATACTTATACTTAAAAACAACTATTGTGTGGAAAAATTTGTGGAACCAAAGGCAGAGGAAGACAACGCACAAAATACACAGACAGTCTGAATAGCTACGCAACGAGAAAAGAATCCCCCAACAATGAGCTCATCAGGAGAACTGACAACAGAGAGGAATGGAAGGCCATGATCGCCGATGTCTGCCACAGACCTGGCACATGAAGAGAGAAATACTTATGTTTAGTACATTGTAAAACTCCTTTTCACTCACTCTCATGAAAAAGAGCTAGCATTCTAGACCTTGTTTGTAAAACTGATTATGAAATAACACATCAGTTTTGATCAAGCCAGACCATTGAGTACTTCTCTCTCTCTCTCTCTGTCTCTCTTTCTTTCTCTCTCGCTGTCTCTCATTCTTTCTCTCTCTCTCTGTCTCTCTTTCTCTCTCTCTCTCTCTCTCTCACTCTCTCTTTTAAGCACCTGTCACAGATTCCTACTCAAAATCAAGCATAGGCTTAAAAACTCATTTTTTTAAAACATGCACTTTCAAACTTGTGAAACACACACACACACAAACACACACACACACACACACACAGAGAGAGAGAGAGAGAGAGAGAGAGAGAATTAAGGAAGAACATGCTTTGATCTAGGAACAATTTGTATAATTGTATGCAGTTTGTTTTAAAACATTTGTACAAAATTATTTTGAACATTTGTCTCGCGAACAGCCAGAATAAGTTACAAGTCTGAGTTGAAAGGACTTAAAAAACAGAGAAACAGGGGTTAAAATGAGGTGAATGCGGCCCGACATCGATGTTTTTATAGTGGAGAAATTGAAAGAACATTCATCTCGGAACAAGAAACTATTTGCTCTTTTGAGTAGATTATAAATGTTTACATTTATATGCGAAACTGTTCATTTTTGCCGCGCCGATTAAGTGTATGAATTAAAGTTTTACATAATAGCAAAATCTCAGTTTGGTGGAAAATCGGCTTGCGACTCGTTGTGACTGGCTGTCAGATAAGCTTATTTTTGCCGTTAACCTAAATGGATCAAGCCACAGGTTACCTTATAATAAGTGTCAGCCACCAGGTTGTTGATGCCGTAGGAATCAGTCGAGGGCGGAAGCATCCCGCTGTACTGGACATAGCTACTGGCCACGCGGTGGTAGTGGACACGGAAGCCCCGAACGTTGACGGGGCCCAGCGTTTCGCATGTCCACTTGATGTAGATGGAGGAGGCGGTTGTGTCTGCCACCTCGGTGTGTAACTTCAAGGCTTTCTCCTCAGCGGTCTCTGTCGCCATAGTGGCGGCAATGGTTGCCGCTGGCAAGTACATGTACCTGTGCTAGAAAGGTCGATGATTCTTTGTCTTCTCTCACCTTCAGCCTGGGTTCATGTCAGTCAGTACTATCTTTCATGTCCATACCGCATCCAAGCATTGCAGCTTTTAAGCGCCGCTGTGATTGCGATGGTCTTACTAGATCGATTTGTCCTTAGTTTTAGTAATACGACTTGACTGGTTGTTTGTAAACAATCTCCGAGATGACTTTGGCAGACACTTGTACACGTCTTTGTATTTCGTCGATGACTTGAGAAACGTCATTTGATATCTGAGGAAAACAAAGGCAAACATAATAAAAACATCATGCAAAGTGTACATGGCATTGCCCAGAATCAGCCTGTAGTTCCAATTCATCAGAAAATGTTTACTCTTTTGTCACATAATATGAATATTATTGAAAAATATACGAGGCATGAATGAAAATGTCTCGCAGCCAGTCAAAATGGACGTATGTCGATTTTTCACCATATGGGGTTTTTGGTATCATGTGAAAGCTTATTTTATACCCTTTCAGAGGGTGAAAAACGTTTTGAGCTAACTTTATTCTAGCCAGAGATACTGCAGTTTAAAGAGACAAGGGGGGACCCCAGCAATGACTGAAATTCCGAGAAAATCGAGCTTAAATGAACGGTCGAACGCACACATCTACATACCTACCTCACAAAACCCCGATTTTAATGAAGAAATATTTATAAATCGAGGATAAGAAATATATTGTTTTGTTCAGAAATGAATGTACTTTCGATATCTACAATTAAAAAAAAAAAAAATTCGATGTCTGATCCCCCTCATCACATTCAAAGTACGATTTCTCCGTTCTAACCCAGCGACCTACGTCTCATTGCCACTGGCCGCGAGACAAATGATGTATTTATTATATATCTGACTTTGTAAGAAGAAATGAATATCGCACCATGTACAGAAATGTGGAATTCCCGGCATTAATTAACGTTATGGACGAGAGTCATTTGTTTGTCCTCCCTGCTATGCGTAACCTCTCTCTTTAATTGATTAATCTGCCGCGCTACCCGCTAAGCCGTCTAGAATGCCAGTTGCACCGACAAATGCGGCTGTGTCATTTAAATGTCATACAGGTTCACATGAAAATGAAAGCGTAATGTCCATTTCGAAATATCCTATATCTGAGATAAAAATACACTCGGAAAATGTCAGGTTAGAAAGAAACCTTGACGGCTTTCGAGCACAGTAACAGAGACTGAAACGAAACTACCGCCTTATCTGTGCCTCTGTATTAACATCAACATGAAGATGTCCTATAGCTAATGCCTTGTCAAAGAAGTTCAATGCTTGATGTCCCTGGCTCCATTCACGGGAATGGCAATATCCTTGAACATCACCACTGATGACAGAGCCATCTACATGTCGTTAATTTCTGGTACACCCACTTCATCTCATCTTTGCACGTTAGTTAATATCTGGTGCATTCACCTCTTCTCATAATATTTACACAATGACTGTATGCATGGGTGGAAAGAATAGGCGCACAGAGGGAATTCAGTGAGAATCAGGTGAACTTACATAGCCCAGGTTTCAATACCATAGCAAAACTTAAAAAAATAGGTGCACAAACATTATAAATGTTGTGTCTCATAAGTATGTTGTGAATCATCGAACATTCACCAATGGCAGAGTGATCACACAGGCACTCATATCGGACGGGTTAACTCGATTTATTGCAATGAAACGATTCGGGCATAGTGATACAGACATTGCACTAATTATGGGTGTACACATATGCACAGAGCCACAAACATCATCATATATAATACTGGACGTCAATATCACAACATTCCATGGACACAGACATGGACATAGCATATGATAACTCATTCTCTTAGATGAGAACTACATTGATAATTATAAATTAAAATAAATAATCATAGTAATCATATTATTGACATTTCTCTAAGGGAAGCAACTCTTAGCCGCCAAGGGAAACAAATAGGTCCCATGACAGAAAAAACATAGAAACTGATAAGTTATAATTTGTGTTCACTTCAAGAAGCTATTTCCCTGTGTAACAATTTTAAATTTTCAGGCTTAAGAATCTTAAGTATATAATAGTTAAGAGTCACAAAATGAAAAAATCTTCAGTACCCATTATGAAATCCCTGCGGAGGCTCGGGGTACATAAGTAGGTTCTTTGCTCCCACCTGCAGGCGGTGTAAGCCCGCCATCGGTGGGATGTCTCCCATGGAAAGCCATCTGGACGTTCCAGGGGAGACATCTCTTTTCTCTCTGCCTCTCTCTTTCTCTCCTTACTCCTGTCTTCTGTCCCGCTCTCTTTCCTCTCTTCATCTGGACGTGTAAACGTATCTTACCGTGTTTGGCACAATATAGCCGTAATCGTGCTGATGTGTCGTTGAACCCCAACACAAACAAACAAACAACAAGCCCATTATGAACTTCTGAGAGCTTTTGTGAAAGGGCGGAGTTAGTGATGGCTGCTTGGAGGGAGGTGTAAAACTGACAAACAACATTTGTGTAATGGACCTATATATACCTCGCGACAAACAAACGTAGGAAAAGCCCGGATACATTAAAGAAAACACTAAACGTGTCTTTACCGCACATACATACGTAGTAACAGAACATTGGTCCACATCCGTCGATGAAACGCTTTGAGCACAATCACCATTTTTGATGAGGAAATGGGAACACTTTTCATCTATAGACCTTTTCAGTGAATTGATTTTTCATTACCTTCGATATAAAAAACCGCATTTCAAACTAGTCACCGTGACCAAGTTTCATTGGCGACATGAAATTGATATTACGCTGTTTCATGTTGAAAGTTGGTCAGTAGTATGCTAAACGGATAGTATTGCCTGGAGGGTAGACCTATACCGTTTGTAAATGGCACGTCCACTTATGTTAGAATGTAGAACAAACATATAGCAATTGCTTGAGTATTGACAGTATTTGTGGGCACGATCGATAACCCATCTCACCTACACGACTGCAAACTCATGGTAATCGATCAGACAAACTAACAGACTTTTATCGTCGAGAGGAAGGCAGGATCGATGTCACAGATGGTAGTTGTTATTCTTCATAACTCTTTTAGCTATATGACACAAAGGGAACGCCTGATAGCAAGGGGTTAAAGTGGAAGGCCTAAATAATAAGGATTAAAATTCTCAAGCATGCAATGCCAATAAATTATGCGTGCAACAAAATTTAATGCTTGGTCCCCTTGTTTAGCGACTGCATGAGGAACGAGGAACAGTCCAGCTATATGGACTATAGCTCTCAAGTGGCGTATGCGTTGCCGATTAAAATATGAATGCAGCAAATGTTAGTTACTTTCTGAGCAAATAACTACTGTTTTCCTTCTTTTAGTCAAATGACAACGATTGTATTTGCCGAAAATATGAAGAGATTATTGAAAACACGTTTAATGGATCCATCTTTATAGGAAAACAAACATATAAACTTGGGACATGGGACATGGTTCAGGCCGCCATTTTCCCCCAAGACCATAAATTGATGAGCAATAGGCGAGGGGAATACTGAAAATAGTGGGACAGGAAATCACACGGCTTCATTAAGCACTCATGAGTGAGCTCACTATATCATGGTCCAACATTTCTTACATTATTGTAAGGGGGTCGCCGTGGCTATGCAGTTTGGCGTCTGCTTGATGGTGAAAACAACTCACGTCGGTGAGATTGTGGCCGTGATCGACTCGCGAGTCCTCCATTGGGGGGATGGGAGGACACGAAGATAAAAAACCTGCTTTTTTTCACTGATTCAAGGGTCCCCTGGCTTCCTCTGGGTAAGGAACCCGACGTCTAGCCTTCTTCGAATATATTTCGAAGGTCCCATGTGTACATTACGCCTTGAAAGTTAAAAGCTCTTTAAAATACAGAATTTGTATGATTCAGTTCTGTCTCTTCTCTGTGATTTCAAATACAGCAATTCCTCATTTATCCGTCGTCGAGGTTTGCGTCGTGTGACGTTATTCGGCGTCACCAGTCCTTTCGGCGCATGATGCAGTATTCGTCTTTCCGCCGGCTAGGACGTGGTGGTGTCAGGAGCTCACAAAATCCGCCACTAGACCCACCCGGGAAACATGAACTACACAGCAGACAGCTAGTCGATGAGTATAGTATACAGCGCAGTACAGTTACTGTACACTTATGCACAGCACATGTACAATGTACAGCACTGTACTGCACTGTAGAACTGCAATATTGTTAATTTCATTATTTTCAATTACTGTATTGTTATTACAATTTTTATAACTACAGTATTAAGTATTACTATTATTGTATTAGGGTTATCTATGTACAGTAGGGGGTCAGTGTTGTATTATCTCTCTTTCGACGTTATTCGTCAAGATCTTGGCTGCTATGCGCCGGATAAATGAGGAATTATTGCACGAGAAACAGAAAATTCGGAAAATTTTACCATGTCATAAAAATGTTCTATTTTTGGACGAGGCTATTACTACCAGGTGGTCACAGTAGACCCAATGGTCTATTGCTACCTGGTGAACTTAATATTGTAACTAAATCTTCCAAGGTACATAAATGAACCCTGTATCTCAACCTTACTCTTACCCTATCCCTAACTCTATTCCTAACTCTAACCCTAACCTAACTCTAACCCTAAACCTAACTCTAACCCTAACTCTAATCCTAACTCTAACCCTAACCAAAACTCTAAATCTAACCCTAACTCTAACCCAAAGACTAACTCGAAAACTAAATCAAAGCTTGATCCTAAATCTATCCCTAAATCTAACCCGAACATATCTAACCCTAACTCTAGCTCTATCCCTAAATCTAACCCGAATACTAAATCTAATTCTCACCCTAAATCCAACCCTAAAGCCACTTGGCCTGTTGTGGAATTTTTCCTTTCTAGAGTCTAAAATCTAGATCTAGAATCTGCAAGCTCAAATTCAACGTAACGAATAAATCAAACGATGCAATTTGATTGGTCAGAAAGGAAAATCTGGTCGCTATAGTCAGTGCGTTTATTTTTTTCTCATTGTGATGATTTTTTCCCCTTTTCTTCTTCTTCACATATTTCAGATAACAGGAGGGAAAGATATTTATTTTTTTCCCCTTTGCAATGCTTGTCATGTACCTCTTGCACGTAGCAAAGAGAAATAACTTATTTCGCTGAAAAAACAAACAAACAAAAGAACAAAATGGCTGACTGCCCATGGTGCTGTGAAGCTACCGTGATTTACCGAAGAGTCACGTAAGTTGCCGGTAGCCAGCAGCTAATACATCTTATTCTTGCTACATCTGCATCAAGGAATATTCACTACTGTTTTCCGGCCGCTGTTTGACATCATTGCGGTTCATTTCCCTTTCTCTTCGTTTTGTCTCAGGTGGGGTGTCTCTCATAGAATGCCATCCTCGATGTTCCAGGGGTGACATCTCTTCTCTCTCTGTCCTTGCTCCTGTCTTCTGTCCTGCTCTCTTTCCTGTCTTCCTCTTGACGTGTGACCGTATCTTGCCGTGTTTGGCACAATATAGCCGTAATCGTGTTGATGTGCCGTTAAACCCCAACACAAACAAACAAACAAATAAACAAACAAACAAACAGACAAACAAACATGTATTTATTGGTGTAATAGTTGTTGTTGCAGTTATTTTGATTGTCGTCCATTGACAAAGTAGACTTGTATCTGCACGTGGACTTCTAATTTAAAAAAAAGAAAATCTTATGTCAAACTTGTAGACACAACTTTGGAACAAAACCTTATTTAAATGTTTTGTTTTGTTTATTGTATCACGTATAAGAAAATCCTTCTAGAATCAATAAAAAGACGAAAGCTCTCGTACTATGGCCGTACAAGAAGGCATGAAAACATCCAGAAAGAAATCGTAGAAGGAAAAGTCGAAGGGAAAAAGAGGAAGAGGCAGAAGACGAAAAAGCTGGCTCAAGAATATTGAAGAGATGACTGGGAGAACAATGAATGAATGCTGCGAGATTGCACTAGACCGAAAAAGATGGCGTGTCATGACCTCCAACCTCTTTGTAGAGACGGAATCTCGAATGAATGAATTACGTATAACGTAAGTCTTGTTATGAAGCAAGGCAAGATTTAATGCCTGGCGGTTTGTAAACTGCTAAATAGAATTAATGAGAAACTTCCGCATGGCGGAACACAAATTACATTGTGCGGAATGTTAATTATCATTAGGATGACGCCGTTAATCTTAACATTGGTTTAGTAATGGTTCATCCTGGTCTGTTGTCTTAATCGAGTCGAGTTTTCTTATGAAACATTTTCCCACTATCTTGTTTTTCCCCAGTGAAACCTGCGAATCGTATATCTTGGTGCCATAATTCCTGGACTACCAGAGGGGATTTCCATGTGCTTTATCGAAATGTGAGCCTGCTTAATTCCTTAGGAGAATTTAAGTAAAACTAATCAAAGCATATTCGACTAAGCCTGCCTAATCTAATCACAAGAGATCATAATACTGAAACTGAAACACCTGTGGATAGCAGTGGACATATCGTTACCCTGTGAATCCTGTCAAAGTTCCAGCAGACAGGTGACGTCTTCTTCCGCTAGCGTCCATTATGATACCAGTTCTATGCCTGCTAGGTATTCCAACCGTTATGATAACTCTGTATGACTACCCATCTTCCTTGACTAACCATTAAAGAAATAAAAATGAAAGAAATTCATCCCAAGTCCAGCAACACCTCTAGGTCTTATCTGTACTATAAATCTACCGTAAACGCCATAAAAGGTATATGGACTCGATAATTTGGCATACACAATTGTTGGACAAAGATCTGTGTTTGTATCTACACAAATCCGGAAAAAAAGCTTATGTTTGACGTTATTCTAAAAAAGGCAATAATAATTCATTATAGCACTAAATCAGCGAGGTGTTTACGTTCGATAGAATGACGCATTATGTTATTGTTCTTCCGCTTCCGCTCGCAGAGCATCCAGAACTACAAACACGTTTTCTTAGAGTATCATTCAGTTTAAAAATCGAAAATACCAACATCAAGGTGCGGACACTTGCCATACTCTTTGAGTTGCAGGACAGTATCGGTTTGACCTATATTTAAACAGTCTCTCACGAGGACTCGTGGATTTTCTACTAGTGCTCTAGAATTTCACGAAACCTTCTCAGAGGAGAATCTGATCAACGTCGTTAATTTTAGTGTTCGTTCGCCCACAGATGCCTATCACATCAACCACAGATTTCTTTCCGTTTTCGGGCAGTGCCGTGGGCACTTTGCTTCCTCCGTTGCTTGCTTAGCTTCCGCCAGTATTCACTACCGCGTAAGCCACACATCTTTTGCCCCGGTGAAATTCGAGTGAGACGCAGGGGAGGTTGGTACTTTTTCGCCCACCTAAGATACATCGGTCTTTCTTAAGGTCTAAAAATTAATTTAACCAGTGAAATATCAAAAAGATGTCTTAGTTTTTTCAATTGAAATAAAAAAAAAAATATTTATATTTCATTGGTTAAACTAATTTTTAGACTTTAAAAAAGACCGATGTATCTTGGGTGGGCGAAATAGTACAGAGGGCGAAAAAGTGCCAACCGCCATCAGTTGATGTAAATGAGAAAGTCGAAATAAATTAACCCTCGAAGTATCGACAGAAAGAGCCAATGGATCAGAATTTCTATGATGGATATGAGACTATCGACTGCAACAGCAAATCGTGATTCTTTGTCCGTTAGTTACATCATCAACTTCAACACCTTAAAGAGATTACACTGTTTGGTTTTCTGTGTACCTTCAATCATATACGTTCACACTTTCACGAAAGTTGGAAATAAGATTTACTTAGAAACCTTTTATGAGAAACAGAAAGGAAAATATCAATTCAAAATGTTGCTTGTGATGATGTAACCGACGGACAAAGGGTCAGGACCTTCTGACACATTCTCATATTCATATTGAACAAACGACACATTTATGTATGCCACAAAGAAGCCTAGTACATGTAGAAGTGTCAATCCATGTCTCGTCGTCAGTCACAATGAGTCCTAAGTCGTTCGAACCGAGAGATCAGGAGTTGAATGTGATCAAGATATGGGTATATATTAATATATTTCGCTTTTCAACCTCCAGCGGGAGGTTATCTCAGGATCAAGATGTTTTGATATCGATGTTTTTGTAGTGCAGAAATTGAAAAGTCCATTCATCTCTGAATAAGAAAATAATCCTCTTGTTTGGCAGATTATATCAGGATGTTATACGGTGAATATTTATATGCATCTCCTAAGCGATGCCCTTTTGCCAATTTTTCTCCTAATTTTAGCAGGTCCTGGAACCTTGTTTGTTTTTCTTAAGC
Source organism: Peronia peronii (assembly GCA_039654565.1). NCBI lineage: Eukaryota > Metazoa > Mollusca > Gastropoda > Systellommatophora > Onchidiidae > Peronia > Peronia peronii. The sequence continues at coordinate 54 of JBCEWB010171514.1, read as the reverse complement.
CTTTCAATCCAAAGAAAGTAGGATTATCTCGGCTTTTAGAAGTTGCCAATTTTT
>JBCEWB010171503.1:0-10200 GCA_039654565.1 Peronia peronii | reverse complement strand
AGCTACGCAACGAGAAAAGAATCCCCCAACAATGAACTCATCAGGAGAACTGACAACAGAGAGGAATGGAAGGCCATAATCGCCGATGTCTGCAACAGACCTGGCACATGAAGAGAGAGAGAGAGAGAGATTTTTATCTAGGAGAATTTATATGAAACTTTAACTGCAATGCAATAAAGGCCTCGAGCCTAGCCTTTTTACATTTGACACATTCTGTTTTTTTACATAGCTTCCTCAGGCACATGCGGGATTGGGTCAGTCTCTGCGGACTCAAAACTGAACGCTAACCATTGCCGCAGCCCGACACGGCCCAAAACGGCTGAAAGGCCTAAATAAAATAAGTGTACCTCTCATAAGGATAGTTTCAGAGTAATGCAGAGCCTTTATTTTGTGTTATGAAGCTCTGAACCTCGATCCAGATAATTATGTAAAAACATTTTTTGTTGTTGTTGTTTTTTTCGATGTACTGAAGATCAATAGTATGAACACAGAGATCTTCACATTATTTCTTTTTAAATTTCAGAAATCTATCTGGCATCTAACAAGGAAACTGCCTCTTAACAAACTGGTATCAGTTTTAACCTTCAAAGTGTCAAGAGGTCATTTTTCTTTGAATTTGATCCGACTTTTCAAATATCAAACAATGTAATAAGAAGGTAGTCGTCTTATATTATCGTTAAGGATGTTCGTCTACACGTCACGTCTTGACATGAATAACTACGTAGTAAAATCCAGATGCCCGTTCAATTTCGTTCAACAGTACTAAAGTTAAAAGTTTGAAGGTCAAAGGTGTAAAACAGTAGCATGAAAAAACTTGCAGATGTATGAACATATGATGTTCACAACTCACGAACACAGGGGTTATTTAATTTATCTCCACATTTCGAGGAAACGAGAAATTGACTCTCCCTTTTTAAAGCAACCACAACGTTCTCTCTATCTCCCATTCAACGAAAGGTATAATGATTCATGATCTATATCACTATAAACTAATTTCTTACACAGAATGATCACTGTAGACATCTTCTTTTAAATTTAGTAAATAAACCTAGACGATGTGTGTTGGGGGTAAAAGGCGAAAGATTTATGCGTTGTTAGGTGAAATTTCTATCATCAATTTTAAACTGTTGAGCCATATTTATATTCAGCGCTTGTTTAAGTCTATATGCAAAAGGTTCATGGAAATAATTGGTTACTTTGGATATAGAATACACAAACCCTAAAAGACTGTCTTCTACACTGGATGTAGAAAAGAATCAGCATGCCGATTATAGCTATCAAGGAAATAACTCTAAAATTGATACCACGAAAAGGTAATTTGCACGTTCTCCCGCCTTCTTAAAATATTACGCTCGAAAATTATAAAATTGGAGAAAGATTAAACATGTACTGAGGTTGCAAGTTTAGAAAGATGAACTGAAAGGGACGTTCTCATCTGTAATCATTACCTGAATAATTTATTAATACCATGATAAGATTCTAAAGACGATAAGCATCTAGACAAAAAACAAAAACAACAATAACAACAAACAAACAAACAAACAACCAGAAAAAAGAAAGAGAACATCCATGCTAATGAGAGTAACACCTGTACTCTGTGTTCTCGCCTTTATGATTATTGTGAAAGTCGCCACTAATTAAGCCACTGGAAATTGTCAGGATAAATGTCTTTTCGTAGAACTCTGGCAGACAAGCCACGAGAGAACAGAGAGATAGATGGATTATAGGAAAATGGATCACATGACCTTTTTTGTCAGTGACTACTCATAGGAATAGAATGTAGCTCTCTCCTTCTGAAGTTAAATTTATGTTAAGGAAATCTTGCACAATGAGCACAAATGAGCCAATAATATTCATTAACCAGTCATGGACTAAATTCAAGGAATTCAAGGCAAAATGGCTTGTCAGGAATATGAAATTCTGCAAAAGTCAATCATTTGCTCTTCATTTTTCCATCTTTTTTCCAATTCGTTTTTCATCTTTCTTTGATTCCTTTTCTCCTTAAACTTCTCTGTTACATTCACTTAGACTTTCGGGTAAGAAAATGGGAGGTCTTATACTATGGGGTGAGAAGAGCAAGGGTAAAAGAAGTTGGGAGTCTGGCATCCCGGAAAACGCAGGAAGATTTAATATGTCTTGAACTGATAAGTAAAGTGAATGAAGTAGAGAGGATGCTGGCCCACTCTGGATCTCTGTCATTCTTATTTCGTGTCACACACGCACACGCACATACACATATGCAGACTATAAACATATACACATAAATACATTGGCACTATAGTTTTAGGGAAAAAAAAACCAAACCTTTTTAAAAAAATTATTATGAAGTCTTTCAATCCTTAGAAAGGAGGACTATCTCGGCTCTAACTCCCTGCTTGGTTTTGGAGTGAAGAATTTTTGTGACTAGAAAATTGGATTTTGGAAATTCTGGCCGGATAGCGGCCTCTCCGCCTACTTTTGATCCGGTTTTTAACTGTCAAGGTTTTTTAACACGTGTTGTATACGCACCGGACCCCCAAAATGTATTCACTCTTATCCGGAGAAGATTAGACGTCATGTTCTCCTACCCAAGAAACCACGTCACGGTTGAGTCACTCAAAAAAAAAAATGGAGGTTTTAATCTTCGAATCTCTCCTGCCCTTCTCCCATCCGAAATCAAAACCTTCGACGTCCACGACATGATTCTTTTTGCGGAGTAGCACCACCCCAAACTGACCTTAGGTATGTTTTTTAGATTTTTCAGTCTTTTTAAAAATTTAGACTATCTCAGCTGTGCGTAAAATTGATCTTCAGAGGATAGATACACTTTTATACACATATAGAAGATTCTCGAGCGATGACTGCATTTGCAAGGGGGAAAAAAGAATTTAAAAAAAAAAAAACCCTCTGGATAACTACACTTTCAGACTTAGAAAAAAATATCTTTAGTAGATAACATATATACATGCATAAGATAAAATAAACTTTACCCACAATTCCATACCCTTTAGGCTAGTTTTTCCTCATCGACCAACATGATATGAAATTTGATCAAGCAGCATTGTAAAATCGATAGATGATAATTGTTCAATAACTTGGGCGCTATAATTGACACTTTATCATACCATTTTATTTCAGTTGTAGGGCTCATTTTCTTCTCTGCTGGTCCGTGACTCAGCCTTCCCGAGCTTGAAATGAACGAAAAGTTGTTACAACGAGGGCAATTACACACACAGACACTCACACACACACACACACACACACACACACACACACTTACCTGTTCTGTAGGGCATGACATGCAAGGATCACTTGAAGAATGGTCAGTTGTGAGGACCATGAGAAGATACGAAATTTCAAAATTCTCTTGCGCTTCAAGAAGTAGTTGGTGGCCATGATAGTCGGTTTGAAACAAGGAGAATGAGCTTGACCTTTATATTTTCCACCAGTAGACGTAGCTTGGATTGTAAAATCGGGGAGGAACCACTTTGGGGAACAGTAGCCATGCACATGTATATCCGTATGTCCGTATTACTTATGAGGTACTGAAGTAACTAATTCAGTCGAACATTATATGCGAAGAAATTGACTAACACACTATGTGTTGCATGATTTATGAGGAACCTTTCTTGTTGGATTAATGAACAATGTAAACTTTTATGTAAGAAAAAATGTCACCTTCCATCCAGAATCAAAAGTGAAGCAAGTCGGACAATTTCTTTTCTCCTCAGAGTTATTTAATAAATGGTTTAATAAATCACTTAAACAAATGTTATATTTATTTGTTTTTCTTTCTGAAATATGGCACAAAGCCAGGTATGACTTCATAGGAATTGATATACAGTAATATTCATTTCAATATACATGTATCATAGATAGCGCAACGTTGTCTCATGTCGTAATATTGATTATTCTTCGTATTCATTCCAAAGCTTTCCATGGTTTGTTTTGCTTCGGCACTTCAGTTTTCACAAATCTGTTGAAATCAGTATTCTACTCCTTTCTTTTGAGCAGGCCTATTTATTTGCAATTATTTGTGTCAGGATATTTATGTGGAACTGTGTTTTATTCACCTTTTTTATTCATGGTTCATTTATGTTTGATATTTGTTGTCCTTTTCAAATAGTATTTACCGCTTGCATTGTAACCACTTCAAAAAAGATGAATGTGGCATCATAAAATGTTAGTTAGAGCCTGTTGGAATTCTATAATATGTTCTGCTAATTTGAACAATTTAGCTGAATGATATTACGCAAATTCTGTACTGATATAGCATTTGAGTATATGTTCACATTTTTCAACAGATGAAAATGAGGTATTTTGTGATATAGATTATAAAAAGGTTAATAAAAGGAAACATATAACATGATAGATAGCCTGCAAGACATTATTTTGTTTCCATTATTATGACTTTTTTGTAAAGAATGTTAACAGTCAATCCAAATATTCAAACGGTAAGGAATGGCAGAAATGAATACTTCCTTCTTGTTTAGCTTCTCTTCATTTTACTGACAGCGAGAGATTACATCAACCAAGATAAGCATTTGAAAGAAACAAAAGCAAAACAAAACAAAACAAACCAACATACAATTACACCGACAAAAAAAGTAAACAAAAACAGCACAAACAAAACAAAAAACAAAGGGCAGAAGGAAGAAATGAAAAAAAAAAGAAAAAAAAAAAAAGCAAGAAAATTCAACATATATTATCTATGAGAGGAATGTCAATGTCATTTTTTGTGTTACAATAAAACTTACACAATTTACAGATATAGACTGAAAGCATGGTAAATGTAAGATAAAATTAGATCAATAAACAAGCATAAGTAAAACATGTTAAATAGACAACACAATTTCGGTAAGCTGAATAGCGTTATGCCATGGCAAGCTGAGAAATTGGTTTTCTTTTCTTTTTTTCTTCTTCTTTTTTTTTTGCGAGGTTGAGCAAGTAGTCAAAGTAATGGCCAAACTGTATTCTGTATTATATTATTATTATTTAATCTAATTCCATCAGAATTCTTACTCGAATTTAAAGAGTTTCTTAACCAGTACAGAACTTCGATAATACACATCATGCAATGTGACATTTAAGTTCAGTATTTGTCCTTGCAGCCTACTTTCTGATTTTGTTATCTTACGGTAAATGTAAGTTCATGCCCTGCACCTGTCTAACTATTCATGCTCATAATAATGCAACAATCTTCATCCACAATCATGTTGAACAACTTGCCAAAGGGAATACTAAAACTATTTGCATCATATTTGCAACCTATCATTACAAAGTAAAAATTTACATTTGGCAACACAAAGAGAATATGTCTGCTTGAGCCGAAATGTGATTTATTAACTGAACAATTATTGGAATAAATCCTTGTTTCCATCAGGCCGTGCCTTTTGTTTTTGTTAGTTTTGTTTTTGTTCTTGTTTGTTTGTTCATCTGTTTGTTGTTTGTTTTTGTTTTTTGTTACATATTAAGACTATTTTTCTCTTATAAGTAAAAGTCTATTTCACTGCTGTCAATAACCTTATATCCACAAAATTCACATGTGGAATCATGTTGTGATACATCACATATATTAACAGAAGCTTCACTGTATCCTTTACAATTAAAGTCACTCGAATGTTTGAGTAAAATAGCATAATATAATGTTCTCAAATTAATTCTAAGGCAGTCAATGTAAACTGTTTACTTCCACTCAAACCTTCTTGTATTTTATTGTCATAATTTACACCCTGACTGATTATACAATATTTTATTCAATGGTGATTTATGGGGAGGAGATTTTGTTGCGGGTTTACATTTTAAGCTTTCTCTTTGAGCAAAGCTACCTTTCTATTTTATGAAGGCTTTTATTTGTGTCCAAATTCGTTGTTAAAGTAGAGATTCCTTCTTTTTTTTGAAGTCTCTGTACTCTCTACTTTGCCGCTTTTCCCATGTTTTTGTATCTTCTAATGGATAGCTTAATCAGGAGTGATGATTGGCTTAATGGATGATATAATTTATGGCAAACAGGAGAGGAACTGTGGGAATTCCCAAAAGACGAAAATGATTAAAAGTTTCACCGACTCTTCTCTTGATTGCCTCAGGATGGATATTAAAAAAAAAAAAAAATTTCCTCTCTATTTGTCTGTTATGAAAATAAAGTTATGAAAAACAAAGGTTGACTGGAAATCAGGAAAGGTTGCGTTGAAAATCTGCCCAATTGCCAAGTAACACACATCAAAATTAGTCTGTATATAGCATAAGTTATATAGTGTGTGTCACTAGCAGTTAAAAACAGTGGTGTTGGTGCGTACGAATGTATGATAAAAATTAGAAATGTTTGTGTAAATGGAAGAAAAGGCTGGCAAAACCGGAATACGGTACAAGTTGGCTATGTGGTCCCAATAAATCCTTTGAGGGGTATTTGAATTTATCAGTGAATAAAACACAAATGACAAGGAAGGACATATGTAGATTCCATTTCAATTATTACTTGATAATCATGCCCCAAACAGTCGATGAGTGCCAATAAATTGCTTTTCCGTTTTAAGAAATATGAATGCATGAATTGAAAAAGAAATCTATGGCAATATGGCAACTGTTCAGCCTGCCCAAAATGAAACTGCCTCTCTGAGACAGGCTGTGCTATGAGAATGAGCTCTAAATTTTCTATGAAAAATTTGATTCTTTTTTGTATTATACAAATGGCAGTTTAAATAAATGCGCTCTTTGTTTTGGCCTTCGAACACACAAAAGTTGTCCAAGAAGCCCATATATTGCAAATTTTCAGAAAAATTGCATCAGTGCACATTATTTCCAATTTGTCGGAAAATCTGCATTGATGTTCATCACATTTCGCGACTGTTGGAAACGTTGCATTAACTCACTGAACATTAACGTCGATAGAAAGCGACATGCGGCACAGATACGTCAAGCCCTAATATCGACGATAGTCGATGGGGAAAAGGTGAGGTTATTCCTCCTCAACCACCCTCCCCCCCCCCCCCCCCCCCCCCGAGCTCAGGTTACTCCACTTCCCGTAGCTAGTCCAATCTTCATCACTATTTTATGACCCGGTCTAACGCTGAGAGATTCAAAGATTGCCATAGTTTAACTTAGGGCATTCGTCCTAGATTTAGGAGCTAGACCTAGACGATCTGTAATTTATGTCCAAACTAATTAAAGGATATTGATTAAATTTCATTGTAGGCTTACTGGCATTCAGAGATAAGAGATGATTGAAGATGTGTGTGGACAGGCAACAAAGACGAGAGCAGGAAGAAGGGTCAAAATAATGCAGTCAAATCTCAGCCTTTACCGACTCTGTTGAATAGTGCGTGTGATTTTGTTGGGTAGTAAGACATCCTTTTCCCCATGTCAATTTCTTGCAATCTGAATTCCCACAGAATTCCAAAGTGTGCAGGGTTTACTTCTTAGATACAGATTTTTATCAAGTACTAAAGATATAAAGGCTTAGAGACGAGGTTGTGCCAAGGAAGTTTCTCACATATTCAGCACAGAAACTGTAAGATAAATCAGCGTGCTTTGCCTTTACTGAAAAGACAAACTAAACAAAACAAAATACACAAAAATAAACCGAAAAAAAAAACGCGACTTTTTTCCAAGTGCTCTCACTCCAGTTTAAAAAACGAACCAGAACAACGAACATTCTTATCTCATTCTTCTTGATCTTTTATGCCGAGTTAGGAAGGTTCTATTTCTCTTTTACCGTATCTTTGAGAGCACGGAGTGAATTGACAGCCACATAATAAACTGTAACGTTTCTCTCGTGACAAAAAAAAAGAAAACGAATTTTTTAAAAGTTGCTTGAAGCGTTAATGCCGGTGCACATTCTTCGGGATGATCTGCTAAAACCCAACTTTGACCTAGAGATCCCACCATAGACAAATAATGCAGTGAAAAAAAAAACTAAACTAAAATTTCATAAAACAAGGAGGGGTGGCAGTGAATTGGCTGGTTTCCGGTCAAAATGTCGATTTTCGTTTTATTTTTGTATTTTTGAAAAGAGTTATTATTTCTGTACCAGATTATGGATCTTGAATGTTCCTATAGCTAACAAACTATTTAATGCAGATTTTTTTTATATAAATGGGAAAAGGGGGGAGGGGGCTGTAGCAAACTTCCATATCAAATTGGGTGAAAAGATGGCATTCCTAACTGTTTTGTTCTGCCCCTATTCATAACAGCAACTGTTGAATTCAACATGGGTCTTGTGAAGATTTTTACTGTTAAAAAATCAGTGGCCTTTGGTTGGGGAGCAAACACATTCAGATTCAGTGAAGTGAAAGAGTATACAAGAATATATTAGCCTATCAAATAGCAAATGTAGGCGCCAAGAGACCCAAGAGCAAGTCCTCCAGAAGACATTTGAGCGAGAGAGAGAGAGAGAGAGAGAGAGAGAGAGAGAGAGAGAGAGATTCATTAAAAGAAAATTGTACGTTAAATTTCAAGGAAAAAAAATCAACGCGGGTTTTGCAAATGGATTTTATAATTTGAAATTTCTGTAAAAGAAAAGAACTCCGGGTGAAATCGTATCTACAAAAATATCAACAAAAAGTTTATCACTGCTCTAGATGTTCAAAATATCCCCGTTCTCGATACAACCCGAGCATTTCCATTGACTTGATCGGGCCAAGAACCAAGTCCTCGCATTCTGCCGACTGAACAGATTAAAATGGACCATTAGCCCCCCCCCCCCCCAATTCTCTACAGATCCCTCTTATAAACTCTATTTTGGGATCCTAAACTACCTCAAATTTTGTCATTAGGGACATACTGGCTCAGGACTTTGGTGAACGGATTTGTGCTTTCTTTCCCGTCTCCGCCAGTCTCTTCCTGTTCGCCTTTCTGTTACCCATTAAGGAGCCTTGTTACATCTTTATGAAAATAAAGACAGACTTCCATGTAGAAACACTTTGCTTGCTGTGATGTAGAGTCGGTTGTAGCCGCATTCTTCATTACTGGACGTTAAAAGGAGAAGAGACGATATAATGGGAGACGAACAAGACGACTTAGACTAGTGATACCTCAAAATGTAAATCTGTGATTCGATTCCTGAAGCGATTATGAGGTAACAATGATCAGGAAATCATCAAACAATATTTCTTTGATCGCCAGAATCTTGACCAGTAATTTACAGGGCATTTGCATGCTCACCTCTGTACCCCTTTTACCCCCTGAAACTTGAAAACTAGTATTGCAATTTTATGGCTTTCAACAACTACAGAAACTGCTTGATTTCAGCACAGAAAAGAAACAGAATGAATACAAGGAGATCCCATTAGTGAAAGAATTAAATCGTAAACGAACGAAACTCGGATTTGGAACGTTCGTTGACGCAAACATCCCAGCAGCTCTTCGTTACTTGTGTTTTCCTGTGAACAGTTGGCCCGTCAGTCGAGATCCCAATTGTAACGACCTCACTCAGACTCTGGACATTTGCATACCGGAACCTGGAGAACCCAAACAGTGAGCTGGCGATCGATAACTTGAGGGACGTTACTGAAGTTCAAATTTACTCACAGATGGCAGTGGCGTGCCCTCATTAGCAGAAAGGAGAGAGAGAGAAAGAGAGAGAAAGAGAGAGGGAGAGAGAGCAAGACGGTGCAATGTTAGGAGAAAGAATTATAATATTTCTGAATTATAAAAACATTTATATTTAACACAGTGAATGTTCTAAATGGTTATGGCTATAATATGCCGTGAAGGAATCTGACAGTGATAGTGATACCATCATGATGCAAGAATACCATTTTTACACCCTCTCTTACGGCGTCTTTTTCCTTACTGGCGTTTATGTGGATCAAACTCCTCTTCTCATATGAGGATAAGTATTGAATCTGGTTGGGTATCTAGTTAAGAAATTAGTAAAGGAATTCTTTTTTTTTTTTTTTTCTATATTTCACGAGCTTTTGTGTCAAATCATTCTGACGTTTTGTCTCTTGAAACGTCTATTTCGTTCCAAATTGTAAAGAATATTTATGAATTTTATGTATGTCGTCCTGCTGCATAGCAGTTCGTATAAAAAGATCTAGTCTAGTTTGAAGGATGTAGCGGCCGGATGAAGGGCACAATTACGCCCGTGTACTGACATCTTGAGTTCCTACAACGAGAGTAGAAGGAACTTTTAGGGGGTAAAAGGTCGGGTTGAGAAAGGGAGTAATAGAAGTCCAAGACTGCCAGTGAGATATATGTACAGGTCAAACGTATTATATTTGT
>JBCEWB010171492.1:0-10200 GCA_039654565.1 Peronia peronii | reverse complement strand
GATAGATAGATAGATAGATAGATAGATAGATAGATAGATAGATAGATAGAGATAGATAGATAGATAGATAGATAGATCAGAGAAAATTATTGAGATCCGTGCAAGTTTTACCGCAGCAAATACCAATTACTGTACAACTCACCGTTGCAAGCCTGATGTAGGAATATCACGAATCCATAAACTGTGGCATAAACAAGCACTAAATATATTAACCTTTTGTCGACGGCAAATGATTTTATCAGCTGAGGTTCTGAAAAGACCTACAAAATAAAATATTTTTCAGATCAGCGAACAGAAATCTCAGCTGGATGTTACTGCTAAGACCTGGCCACAAAAATTGTTCACGGCATTACACAATCATGTAAAACCACATTATAGAAATACTAACCAAGACAAGTGAAAACATTTTATGTGTTCTTTTATCTGAAGGACGAAAACAGAAACAATTATCTACATACAACAAAATACACTAAAAAGTGTCATTACATGACAGTATCAATTGTGTAGTGGACACAAATTTCACTGACCGTTAGTTGTTTTTTTTTTTTTGTGTGCGTTATGCAATACAACAAACTGAAGCCGCATCCACATACGCACATGCATACTCATACATATGCCGTAAATATGCGCCATGAAAATGTTTTGTACCTAGTGTAAACAGAATGATACAAAATACTTTATGAATTTTATCATATCAATTGTTCGTCTTTCAAACTACTTTGCCTCATTGTTGTCTTGTGTCGCTTGTGAAGTGGGAGACTACAGAATTGACGAGTAGGGAAATTTTTTGTTAACAATGTATAGTGTTACTTATGAAGGGGGTTTTCCATTAAATTGATATTATCTATATACGTCAGGTTGTACCTGTTGTTTAAACAGCTCTTTTGTCCCCACGCCCATCTCCCCATCCATCTTTTCTTCCTTTAAAAAAAAATGAAAGAAAGAAAGAAAGAAAAAAAAAAGGGAAACGTAATCTAACAACAAAATCGGAAACAGCGGGAGCCATAACAGTCATAACTTCCATTCTGACTTTGACGGCATTTTTTTGGTGAAGAATAATGAGGACTTAAAAAAAAAAAAAAGTAGATCCCCTGTCATTAGCAGAATTAGAGGAAATTGGTGACTGGTTTTAAACTGGCAGAATACAGAGTCAATGCCTGGCCGTTAGTCCTCCAAATCATGGAACTTAATTTCAGTCAGCATTCTAATAATAATCGACTCATTTAAGTAAGCACAATATTACAGCGGATGCAGCGGAATAGCAACTATGCACATGCCTCAGAAAATCCAAACGAACAACAACAACAACAACAATAAAACAACAACAACAACAACAACAACAACAACAACAACAACAACAACAACAACAACAACAGCAACAACAACATAAAAGTTTTAAAAAGGACGTAGGCAAAAACAATGCTCTCTTTCCCATTTTCTTTTATAGTCTCTCAATTCTAATCTTCTTCTTTCTATCCTTGTAAAGCTAACTGTAAAATTAAAACAGTTTTGAATCGATTAAGTTCTTGAAACCCCAGTTCTCTATAAAATTATAAAATTTTATATTATAAAATCCAAGAAGTTTTCTCCTATTTGCTTTGATATGTTTAAAGAGTGTTATTATGTTGGGCGAAAGCAAAATGGTACTGTTCCCAGTTTATCGCTGCTATTGCGCTGCCTTATGAGAATGAAGGAAAGCAAAATCTTATAGGGACGAAGAATGAGTTTTATCGGTTGCATTGCCATTTGCCTTTGTCAAAGAATTCTCTGTTCACTACAGAAAACAGCTCTTATTCCAGACCGATTCATTGCCTCAAGGTGGGAATAGAGAGTTTGGTTAGAGAGAAGAAAAATATAACGGAGAAAAAAATAGGATGACTTGTGATTACCTGACATTGTGTTCAACGAAGTCGCTCCAGTGCCGGAAATAGGCGATCATTTTCATCAAACAGTGGGGCAAGAAAGAGGGGGGGGGGGAGGGGGGGGGGTATTTTCCTTATGGGCTCAATATTCAATCACTCAAATATACACCAGCGGACACTCATATGCACACACACTATCTTTACACAAAAACATTGAAAAAAGCTAATGTCCGTATACAACCATAGATCGGTAAAATGACTCGATGATAACTTTTGAAAAACGTTTCACAGCTGCGGCTCGACCCATTCTTGCTCGTATGAAGACTTATGTGAGACGTGTCAGGGAAATTGACAAGTTAGGCCATCAGGACGTATTCAACATGCATATCAAAAGCCGACACAAGGCGCTGCCTTCCATGCAGATTTATAGTCAAGCACTCGTAAGATACACCGATGATTAGCTTCGTTAGAAAGACGAGTCCAAAAAACAAGAGGGATTATATTTGTCGTTTTACATTGGCAGTTGATGATTTAAAACAACAACAACAACAACAACATTTTTTTAAAAAAATACATCAAATAAACGGATGAATCTTGCATGAATACACTACTTGTTTCACACTCTTACGTACGTAAATACGCACTTGGAGTGTTATGAATAACCAGATTTGCACTAGTGTATCAATGAAAAAAAATACGACAAGACCTTTATTCGGGATGTCTATAGTAATGTGACTGCAAATTATTCATAGAGAGTCATCGCCTTAGAAAACAAGTGTTTATTATCCTGAGAAAAAGACTTTCCATGGAGAAACTATAGGTAATTTCTTTGTCTTTTTTTTTGGGTTTTTTTTTGTGTGTGTGTTAAATTGAATTTAGGCCTGGACCATCGAGCTCAAATATCATTAAATATCTTATTAAGTACCATCGTTTGAATTAAAACAAAATCTTTCCTTTTTTCAATGTTGCGATATTGTTGTTTAAAATCAATTCTTTCCTTTTCTTATGAGTATTTTTTTTTATGTACAAGCCACCTGATTCTCGAAAAAAGCATGATATTGAAGCAATTTCATAATACCATCATCTCCAGATGAAGACTCTGATGCCCAGATGATAAATTCCATTTCTTTCAGACAAAAAAACAAAAATAATAATGAAAAATCTCATTAGACTTTTGATTTGTTCGTCCATGGGAAATCTATAAGAATCACAGAAAATTTAGTCTCGCACAGACACACACACACACGGCCGGGCAGACACACACACGCACACACACACACACACACACACACATACACACACACACACACATAGAAAGAGTGCTATCAATTCCGTCTAGTGTTAGTTGTCTGTCGGATTGAATTTGTCTCGTCGGCAAAGAGAGGTTTTGAGTCACTATGGATTGGTAACGAGAGGAGTACAGCGTTGACTACAGGGAATTTGTAAGACCATAAAGTATCCAGTAAACAAACACTAGTCACGCCAAAGCGGAGAAGAAAGGATATTGCTTTCACGAGATCATGTCTCCTAGCGCACCATAGCAACAAATACCCACGCTTCATGTCTTGTTGCACTAAACACTTTATAGCACTTTTGGTTAACAGCATTTCACCGTCACATGAGACAATTCATCTCTGATTCTTATTTTTATTTTTCTCTGAATGAATTCATGTATTATGAGGAATGTAATGAAGAAACAGGTGAACATTTCTTTGTCTAAATTTCCAAAGTCGGATCACCATTTCTCTCCAAAAAAAAGTACAGCTCAGCTCTGGCGTTTTATAGCTCTATTCCATTAATTTTTCTGATTAGAAAAAGGGGGAAGAGAAAAGGGGGAGGAGAGAGGAGAGGGAAAGAGAGTGGGTTACTAAAATTCATTATTGTGTTTTTGACATCTTTCTTCAGATTCAGTACGTACATATTATGCTTGCCGGATCGTTATTTCGCTCTCGCGTCAGCCAATTACAGCCGAACAAATAAGAACAGACCGTGGGATATCCAACTGAAAAAAAAAGGGGAAACAAAAGACACTGCTGGGTGCAAAAGGGCGAGATTGATGTCAAACAACCGTCAGCTAGAGAGGTATAGCAACAGAAAATCATGAGCTGCAGTTGCCATGAGACGAGGCACCACATAAAACTGATGATCCGAAATAGCCTTTGCTCTGAGCACTTGCATGTTTTCTATTACAAAATGTTTCACCATTTTATTATTATCATGGTGAGTCACGTGAAATTATTGACATGATTCTTAAATTAGCAGTCGGTGCATAATATGGGCCATAATTGATGTAATAATTACAGTTTTTGCCCTATAATGTTAGTAGAGTTATGCAGGCAAGGATTCCGTTTTGTTTCGTCTTTCAGCCTCCTGCTGGTGGTTATCTCGATAGGACAGGCAAGGACCGGACGACTGACCTTCTGATATATTGAGATGCTGGCGCAGTGTGCTCAAGACACACAATTGCTGATTGGGAGGGAGAATACTAGGAGTTTCTCAATTATGAAGTAGGCTACCAAACATGGCTAAGATTGAGTTTCAAAGGCTTTGTTTCACTGGGATTCAACTGAATTTAAATTAAAAATTGTTTCAGGTTCAAATCTGTGCTTCTGAAACCCCATGGACAATGCAGAACGTTGGGTTTAGCAAAATTTCCGACCTCCGTCCAATATAAACGTTAATGATTTTTATTAAACAGATATTAATGCCCAGCAATAAGCAATAATAATAATATAATATAATAATGATAATAAAATAGATCCACATAAATCTTGTACTGTTCCATTTCTCGACATGACTAGACAAGGAATTCATACACGAAGCTTTGGAACTTGGTGATAATTTAAAGGAATTCCAAGCAATAAATAAGACACAAACGAGTTTTTGACAAATTATTGTAAGCATAAGTCACACAGATAAAAACCCCGTGAGAGTGAGAAATGTACCATTAGATCTATTAATCATTACTCTAGAAAAAAAAGGTACATATTTTGGTCTCTCTTTAGTTTTGCATTCGTTATTGTTGATGGATGAAACATATGTTATAAACATGTTTGTGTACTTGTATCATTAGTCAACAAGATTTAGCAGCAAACGATTCCAATGCCCTTTACTTAACAGAGAGTAAAATGAAACGTTTGGCTCATGTGCAGACACAATGCACCCGTCTTCCGTGCATCTCAATCTCCACTCCGTCTAATTATCCGCTGACTTCGCTAAAATTCCCAAAATAAAAATGAACACAATAAATGTGCACCTTTATCCGATTCGCTTCAGTCTCTTTTCATGCTTTTTCATGTTTCATGTGACAGTGTTAATTTTCATTTGGAAGACGGGAGTGGTGTCATCGGAAAAAACGGAGCAGGAATTGCGATGAAACGGAACCGGGTGCACTCTTACGCACTTCAATTGATACAGAGACCAGAAACTTGCCCGGCCTAGTTTGGTGTTGCTGATGTTTGTTTTTAGACAGAATGTGACGTTAGCTGATTACCTAATTTTGCAGACTAACTTTTGGGATATTTTTTCCTTCATTTTACGTTTTAAAAAAAATGAGGATGACTGCTTCAAAATCAAACTATATCAAAATTTATGGAAAAGGATTTGAAACTTCTTCTTCTTCTTCTTTTTTAATTTCTTTGTTTTAGCACTCAGTCGGTGAATGCTCTCCCCGTACTGCTCTATCTATCACGTCTATCGCTGATTTTTCGACGGATTGTAATATGTTTTTATATATATGGATATGATGTGTTCGTAGTATACAGTGCTACCGTGTATATCCATTCACCCATGTCTCTATGGGAGAAAAAATTATTAGAGTCTGATTTCCTAAATTACAAAAAAAAAAAAAAAAAGAGTGTTAAGGAGAACCAATTTTTAGAGAAAGGCTGTCCTTTCTTTCTTTCCTTTGTTTTTACTTGCTCTTGACGGGACCATTAAAATGTAAAACAATAGTTGCTCTTGTCGATTTATACATCATTCTAACTGTGACTGACACTACAGACAGCGTTTGCAAACGTCCAAATGAACCTTTGAAAAGATAAAAGAAGAAAAAATATTGAAGAAAAGAAATAGAAAAGGCTTTGCGTCACAGTTTCCTTTTTTTCTGATGCTGGTTAAATCACCAATCTACGGCGTTCCTCCTCTATGCGTCCTTATAGATCGATAGGAGCCTGATCGATCTGTTTGAGCTCGTAATCAAAACCCACTCTTCAGCCTACTCCAGGCATGATCGGACGACTGACCTACTGATATTGAGATGTTGGCGCATCGTGCTCAAGACACACACTGCTGATTGGGAGGGAGAATCCTAGGAATTTAATCTATATTGGCTTTGATTTGATACCCGGATTCCAGTCAAAGCATCCCTTTAGTTCCGTTTCTTGCGTTTTCTGGCTAGTTCTTTTGCTTTCGCTCATTTGTGATTTAGCCACTTTGCTTCCAGTACTCAGTGAATACCCACCGACGAAGAACAGCAAATTCGTTACATGTGGTTTGTGGGAGTTCCATTGAGTTTCTAAATTCCACGGTGGCTTATTATGACTGCCGTACTACTCAGAAAAAGTCGGAGAATGACCCCCTATATAGGTCAGTTTTTCATTTCTTTTGAGTATCAAATTGCCATGATTAGCGACTTAAACTGAAAAAAAAAGCAAACAAACAAACAAAAAACAAATAAACAAACAAACAAAACTAACACAAGAGAACGACACTACTGTTTATTTAAATTTATAACTTCACCGGATACCAAATATTCAGAATTTAGTTTCTCCCTTTCTTAGTTTTTTCACAGAGCTTCTCTTGTCTTTCATTGTTTTGTTTTTGTTTTTGTTTTTCAGACATAGAACAGCACTCTATATAACTGAGGAAATCTTAAACACCCAGCTCTTTTCATTAATTCCTTCAGCCGCATTTTTCGTCGATCATTCCAGTGAAAAACTGTAGATTTCTAAACTTTAATTTCTATTTTTCTCCCTCTGAAGAAAATGTGACTTATCTGGTATATCCACTGGAGTCTTCATGGGTGATGTCTATAATCAGCGGTCTGGGGTCATTCCAACTGAACAAAAGCAGCGTAATTTACCTGCCATAGAAAACTGATGAGCGGTGTAGGCGGGAGAATTGAAATATCTGAAACGTCTCCTATGTATTAACATTATCTTTAAAAAATCTATGGGTTGACCGAAGTGCAATCCTAGAAAGTTAGCATTCCATATACTCAACACATCTTTTGTTCGCAAACATATTGAATATCCTTCCGTGTCTCTTCTTCAGCCTCGGTCCCATCCAAAATGGTCCAGCAACATCTCCAAATCCCGTCTCCAGAAAGAAATTAACTATATGAAAGTGCAAACGCACTGCCTTCAGTTTCAGTTCCGTTTAATGCTATTTTATTTGTAATTATATAGTGTTCATTTTTATTTTGGAGATAGCGTTGACGTCAACGGATAGTTAGAGAGAGTCGGGTCTGAAGTGGGATGGAGACAGATCTGGACATTTTAGCATCGCCAGTTGTTGTACGGTGCGTTTGGGCTTTCTTCTGGGTCTTCCATCTTCTCCACGCTCCGCCTCCCGGAGTACAGGGGTGCTACCGTTCAATTTTCTTTCACAAATTCAATCAGCTCGCCAGAGGAACAGCTGCAAGGAACGCAATATATCCTGCGTCATGTTTACAGAAGTTACGTGTCAGAACTCAATGCGGGCTGAAGAAACAATGTATTTTCTTCTTCTTCTTCTTCTTCTTCTTCTCCGCCTTCTTCTTCTTCTTCTATCTCTCCCTCTCTCTCTCTCTTGTTTTGTTTTAATTATCAGGAGGGGGTAAGGCTTCAGGAGTTGAGCATTTTTGGATATATATATTAATGTACGACTGCTGTCAAGATCTGAAGGACAGGAAAAGAGATATGCGAATATTCAAATGATATGCCAGTTTAAAGAGCATTGATTGAAGGGTGTCTGAGAGTGTCCGAACTTAAACGCTTATTAAGACAGACATAACCTAGAAATATATCCTGCCTACAAAGAAAGAAAATAAATTTGTCATATCTCCATGTTTCAGTGTTATAGCTGATAAAGTCTCATAACTATTTATTAATGGAAAAGTATATTGTCGTTTTGGGTAGAATTCCCCCCCTTCCCCTCCCCCCGTAGCTTGATTACATAATTCAATGGAGCAGCGTAACGATGAGAGTTTCTCCGGCATGGGAAGATCCGTTTCCAGTAAATTTAGACACCACGAAGATTCACAATAGAAAGCTGAATAGTGAGACTAGATAAATACTGCACTGTTTTATTAGTGCTATTATCTTTTTAAAGAATAATAGTCTGTTCATGTGAAAGAGGGACACACATATATAGGGAAAAGTATGACAGATGACTTAGCATTTTAACTACTATACTAAATTTCATGTAAGAAAAAAAAAATACTTCCCACATCAAGATAGCGATAATCATGGATTATAATACACCAGCACATTCCAGTTTTCTATGTCTTTCTCAGTTAATGCTGTGAAAGTACATGCTAATATGTATGTAAAAAAAAAAGAAAGCTACAAAATCCATCATCTCTATGGGCTCTGTTATTGCTTCTTGTTCTATTAATACACCACATCTATTGTATATTGGCTGGATTGTTTATAGAATAAGGGAAATTATTGGTCATAATTCATATTATCCTTGGTTCTAGTTAGTATCTTACATTGGTTTTTATCTGTCTCCTTCGTAACGCATCGAAAATCCTGTGATGAAGTCTGACTCAATTTCGAGATTAACAATCTCTAATCTTGAAAATCTCTTTATTTTGCTTGCCCTTCCTGATTTTCTTAGAATGCGCCTATATGAACCGTAGACCAGGGTGAGTAAACTTCTCCAGTCTGTCTATTCAGCCCACAGTCTTCCCTCACCAAATTACTGAGAGAAGGAAGATGAATGGCCTGCTAATAAGGCTTAAGGTTTTTTTCTTATCTTATCAGAGAGAAATGCAGTCAAGAAATCTTATCTTCAGACATTAATTATCAAGATCTACCACAAATAAATCTTGACTCATCCTTGTTTCACACAAGAGAGCTACTGTTACACGAAAAAACAAATACACATTCTCAGCGTTGTTCTTTGTTTTTTTTTTTTACTTATTCTTGTTAAACAGGCCTACCTTCCGCGATGCTCTGGCCTCCTATTCCGTTTTCCTTTTGTGAGACTTTGGTATCAGTCTGGAGTTCTTTGCATGTCCTCTTTTGCCTGCAACTTCATACTTCCTTTTAATCTTTCTCAGTGATCATAATTTCTTCTTTCTGTCTTTCTTCCTTCCTTTCTTTCTGGCTTTCTTTTTTTCTTACTCTCTTATATTTATGTGTTTTATTCCTTGTCTTCTCTTCTATTCGTTTGTTTGTACCTAACTTCATTTCTTTCTTTATTTCTTCTCTTTTTTATTTGTTTCTTTCTCCCCTTCTATCTGTTTTTTTTTCGCCTTTCTCTCCTGTCTCCTTCTGTCTGCTGCCTGTCTTTCTTCTTATCTTTCCTTTTCTCTTCCTTTTTCTTTCTTTCTGTCAGTCTCTTTCTTTTATTTTTCCTTTTCTTCTTTTGTCTATCTGTATTTTTTCTTACTATCGACCCTCCTTTCTCTCTTTTTTTTTTGTCGTTGTTTTCCTCTGTTCTGTCTTTTTCTGTCATTCTGACTTTCGTTTCTTTACTTATCTCCGTTTATTTTTATTTCTGTTATGTCATTTTCTGCTCATAATTAAGCACTTGAAATAACTTAAACATATTTGACAATATAATATTTTCCGAAATTCTGCCTACATATCGCTTACCCCGGCATGCCCTTTTCATATTTATAGGTCTTTTATAGATACCCATACAGGCTCGGTGACACGCTTTATTTTATGCCCAGAGGAAGTTGTAAATAGAAGTGTACCTGGATATTAGTATTGTGCCAAGACATGCAAATTTGAAAAAGGAAAGAGCTGAGAAAAGAAGCGGACGAGTTGGGTTGAAGTTCTTGAAATATTTCGTTGAAGCACTAGATTTTTGGTACTGTTTCATATCCTATTCGATCTTCCTCTTATAAATGTAAATATTTAATATTTTAAAAGGAGAAAAAAAAAAGACGCAAATCGCAAGGCCTATCGACCAGCACTCCCTCAAACAGAAAGTGAGCTAAGGGGGAAGATCGTACTGCTAATAAAGATTAGTTTTTGTAACGAATCATGATTATACATGTTGGGTATACACGACTATGTGTTGCGAGCGATGTTTAACGGATCGTCATTGTATATACTGGGCCCATGCAAGTGTGTGTTGTGAGCGTACGTGTGCTGGCCCGTGGAAATACTGGGTCACCGAA
>JBCEWB010171481.1:0-10200 GCA_039654565.1 Peronia peronii | reverse complement strand
GATAGATAGATAGATAGATAGATAGATAGATAGATAGATAGATAGATAGATGGATAGATGGATGGATGGATGGATGGGTGGATGGATGGATGGATGGATGGATGGATGGATGGATGGATGGATATGTTGCAGCCTTATGTATCTATTTGACCGGATGTCTAGAGCGACAAAACTCCCCTGTAACACCCAGCGATTCTATCTGAGCTGGAGAGAGAGAAAACCCACGAAACCCGAGCTTCTCTTCAATTTGGCGAGGGGGGCTTGGTGAGAGGATGTAGATAGAAAGTGACGGAAGGCCATTGATTGCCTGGGCCGGGCGGGCAGCCGCTCGGAGCCTCAGGGACGCTGGATCAATATTACGTATATCTACTATCAAAAGACAGCCCTGGTGAAATTCGAAGGATTTGGGGTGATGGGGGTGGATAGATGGGTAGGAGGACCTAGGATATGTTCGGGGGTGGGAGGGTAGGAGAGAGAGGGACTAGGAGGATTTGGGGTCTAGATGAATGATGGACTCCAGGGCAAAGAAGATTTTGCGCTGAGTCTCTAGTCTTTCCCAAGGGCGTTCTTTTAGCCTATCTAAGCCCCACACTGATATGGTGAATTGGCGATAACTTGAAATTTGCCTTGGCGTTCTTTTCGTACATGTCGATCCAACACGAATATGGTGAACTCGAAATTTGATTTGGCATATTTTTGGCACATGTATGTACGAGTCGCTGCATAGAAGCGGCCATCTTTGTTCTTTTCCATTTGCGTATTTTTATATATTTTTTGGTTTATCTAAGTCTTGCACGAATAAGGTGAATTTGAGTTATCGGAAATTTGGTTTGACGTATGTTTCACACACAAGAACGTAACACTCATACAGATGGATGACTGAAATTGGGTTTGCACATTCTACTGGCACAACTATGCGTTGCACGAATATGATGAATTGGCGTTGTCTAAAACTGAATTTGGTTTGATATTGTTTTGCCATATGTAGGCAGTGCACGGACAAGGTGCAATAGCGATAGCCGGAAATGCGGTTTGACAGGGGGTTGAGCCTCTGGGATAGAGTAAGCTTTTCCCACGTCATGGAAATTGGCGGAGAGAATCCAGGAATGCATGAATCATTCAATATTCTGTTGCTGGTCCTTATTGGCTCTGCTAGCAAACAGCGAGAAAACATATCGGATAGGACGAACAAATTTAAAGCTTAATGTAACATAGGGCAGTTACAATGTTGATTGCAATGCTAAATATGGTCACGTGAATGCAGTTCTATAAATGTGAGGACGTTACTGTTTGGGAAAAGGAAAATTTCATCAGTTGGAGGGGGTTGGGGGGGAGGGGGGAGGATGAGGTGAGAGTGAATAAGGACACATTGGTGGAATATCCATCATCATAGAGAAACATTGCTGCAATTGGGGCCACATGAATTTTTTGTTTTATGAAGGTTTTTTAATAATTTAGCCACTCTTATCCGAGCACCATTCCAATTTCACTTACCACATAGTGTAACTCATTCTTTCCATTTATCCATTCTTTTCTTTTCTTTCTTTCGGGCGTACCTCCCTTGACATCCGCCTCTGTATATCATCTCTATGTTTATGCCGTACTCTTAGCCAGATCTTGTATGTGAGGGCCAGTAGGAGGACCCAAAAGACCTGGCTAGTCCTGTGAGATTGTCTTACACTCTGAGATCCCAGTTCCGATCCGCGGAAAATTTAAAGAAACATATTTGTAAATGGAATTGCCGGAAATGTAATGTAGTGTTTAGGTAAAATTTACTACAATTTATCTAATCCTACCCGAACATCAGTGGGATGTTCGCTTTATTTCCTCTTTTCCTTCCTTCTTTCTCTCCGAGATATCCGCCCCTGATTTCTAGAACTATTTTTAGTTTATGCCTAGCTAGATTGTGTATTTGACGGGCAGTAGGAGGGCTCGCTCAAAGATCTGGCTAGCTTTAGACCTGTGAGATTGTATAGCACACTGAAGATCCCAGATCTGTTTGCTCGGCGCGACCAATGCCGGGCGTCGCGCAGTCAAGTAAGCCGGAAGTGCAGCGGTGCCAATTTTCACAGAATTTATGGTCCTCGCCAGCCAGATCGATGGTTGCCCGACTCGAATTTGGCAAATTTTTCCTATCCCTCTTTTCGTACTTCTACCCCTTTGCTGAACTGAGAAGTCTCCAACTTAGGGGAAACATCTTTGTCTTTTTTTTTAATGCGAGTGCTCAGAATAGTAGCAAAATAGAGGCATCGATCTCTTCGTAATGTTGTAGACTGCCATTTTGTATTGACTGTAAAATATAAAGGAAAAAACTGTGACGCCACATGCTAAACATGGTGGCGTTTTGCTCATGCAGTAATGTCGCTGAAAGAGCACAAGTATAAATTGTTGAGTACTATACAGGCGGAGTTGCAGATGAAACAGAGAAACTTTGGCCGCCATCTTGAATTGCCTGATATATATGTAGAAAATCGGTATTTTTCCGTAAAATTGACTGGACCGGGCGGTGTATCAATCCAGCTTCTGACCACTTTTGTGTTAAATACACGAGTGTATCTAAATTTTAACCAGTTTTGAGTTGCATTCAAGATGGCCATGGGTGAAAGGCTAAGCCGTCGGTCCGTTTCTGGAGTACTGAGCAGCAATCATGGCAACGAATGCAGGTAAAACAAGATGGTGGCTGATGACATATTCATCCTGGGCCTGCCTGTTTTGTTCACAATTAGGTTTGACTCATGATATTATTTTGTTAATCCTGTTTACATTTTATTACCAGAATATAAGTCTTCAGAATATCTCAACCATTACGGTGGGATAACTACAATTATACATTGAACTCGATGGCCGAATGAAGAACAAGAACTAAGTTTAACCCATGATATGATTCTGACTGCTTCACTTTCATGGTGTTTGCAAAGCAGCGGCCAACCCACATCCTGATCTCGATCTTTTCTGACAGACTTAATAGGCAGCTTTTTTTCCCCCACACATTTTTTGGACATACACATTCCCTCACAGACTTTTCCAGTAGTTTGTTTTTAACCTATGCTTTTCACAGACTTTTTAGCATAGATTTTGTCCACTCACGCAAATCTTTTTCAGAATTCCAATGGCGCAGATTTCTGTATTCAGCTGTAGCCGGAATCTCAACTCAGCAGTCATGTTTATTCATGGCTGACTTTTTATTCATTCTGCTGACTTTTCACTGAATTGGATTCCGTAACACACACACACACATCCACACATGTACGCGCGCGCGCGCACACACACACACACACACACATCAAACTGCTCCTCTTCAAAGCTTAGAAGCCGTAGAAATGCAAAGAGGTCGATAATCGATAAACAAAACACTGACTTCGATTCGCTTTCGATAATCGAACCTGTTCCATCACTTAACTGTTTGCCTATCTTTCTCGCTCACTTTAACCCTTTCAGAATAAGAATTCTGAAATGTTTAGAACGTGGTCTTCTCTTCTTTAAGTTCAGTATCCTTTGTCAGCCCTGTAGAGTCAACTATCTACACTGTTAACGACATCCTTTTACCGCTAAACTGTCGCATCCTCCTGATGTCAGAGATTTTCTAAAACAACAACAACAAAAAATAACATTCCAGCAGACCCTTTCTGGGTTGAAGGGGTTAAGTTTATCACTTCATTTACGTAATTACTTTGGTAAGAGCTGCGCCTATGGCTTTTATTTGTATAGGCTTCGGTGGTTGAAGTTGTTAAAATCAATGAATAAAAAAAGAGAATTGAATTCTGTCAGTCAGCTTCATGGGAAAGTAGTTGTAGAGTAAACCGAAAAATCTATACTTACTATAATAGGACAGAATTATAACCTTTTCACTCCCAGCGGATATCTATATGTATATTTTATTGTCTCTGCTATATTATTCTATTAAATCATTAACTTTTTTACCAACTGTTCAAATAAATTGAATAAACAAAACAAAAAAAATCAACAGCAAAGAAACGAGCAAGTTATATTCAACAGTAGAGTCTTTTTTTTTCTTTGATCACTTTTGTGGCAGCCCAGTCTAAAAGTTTGGACTGATGTCTCAAAATTCTCTGTCTTGCAGCTATGGCAGTCAAAGATTTAAGGATTAACCATCGCGGCTGCCTGGCTTGTACAGCTGATACTTCTTTATCTCTAGATGTGATTGGCCGTGCCGTTTGAAAGAGAACCTTTTCCCTCCTCGTTTGTCTTTTCCCCCTCTTCCTCTTTCTTCTTTTCATTTTCTCTTCTTCACTTCTTCCTAACTCTCTTCTTTTGCCTTCTTTTGTTCTCCACTCCTGTCTCTTCTTCCCCCTCCTCTTCCGCGCTAACAAAAGATTCGCGCAGAGGTCAAGCCAGATTTGATTTGATGTATTTGAGCCTTTGAGCTCTAAAAGGGGGCTATCTCAGCCATAGCTTGTCAAGCCCGATAAAACCAACAGTCCAATATATTTCTGGCATTCCCTCAATTACCTCCCCCCCCCCCCCCTCCCAGCTATCACTACCGTCCTTGCTACGTGTTCAGTACTGAACAATGGTGAATATTATCTTCCAGACGCTACAAACAAACTCCTTTACAACTTTCTCCTCTCTTAACAAACAACAACAACAATAAATGAATAAAAATGTGGGTCTGGGTCCAGACGCCCCTCTCCCTTCTCTCCTCATACATCGCCAACAAAAAACTTTGCTCCGGCTGTGATATCCATTTAGATAAACAAGTCAATAAAATTCTGACATGACCAAAAGCACCACTTTCCAAAACTCTGCAGTAGTTGGGCTGATACACTGCACAGTTACCTCCTGTACTATAATGATGGAAACCATTATTTTTACCACCATGTTTATTCTGTGTTGAATATTGAATATTATTCTCTGGTCTGTAGGCTACAAAAACAACTAACATTACAATTCCGGCCTCCTCTGAATGGACACAATAAATCACAATAATTAGATATATAAATTCATAAATAAATAATGAATAGATGAATAAATAAATAATAATTAAATAAATAAATAGACAAGTAAATAAATAAATAAATAAATAAGTGGATAAATAGTAAACAAATAAAAAACCAATAATGCATATCTTGAATCAGGACCGTATTCTCTTCCCTCCCCGCATCTTCCCCTCTCATCCTCTCCCCCTTCCATTTCATTCTCCTCTCATACACTCCATCCCCCGCCCCTCAAGCTTGTCCGTCTTTTTGCTTCCCCCCCCCCCCGCCCGCCTCCACCTACTCATCTGCTCTTCTCCGCCTCCCCCTTCCCCTCTCCCCCCACTTCCTTACTCCTACACATCCACCTTCTCTGGAAGAAACTTTTGCCAGTAAACTATCGATTCGATCTTCTCCTTCCACCCAAGGTTTTGGCCGCTTTCCCAGACCAGCCCAGCTCATCGGTCCAGCCCAGCCCACTCACTTATCAATCTACAAACTTCTTAGGCATAGACCCATACACAAGGAACAAAATTCAAGTCTTTTTTTTTCTTTCTTCTTCTTCTCAGAAGAAACCACTTGAAGGCATTTCCTCATATACTTCACACACCCACCCACCCCCACCCCCTTTCCCTCCCTCAAGCTGTTTCCTCCCAGTAGCTGCACTATGCGCCCTCCAGCTCACCCCTCCCAGTGCCCTCTGAAAACTTTCTGAAAACATTCTGCCTAGCCAGTCATCATCACACCCCCTCTCTCCTTTTCACGATCATCCCTTCCCCAGATAACTGCACTATCAGCCTTCCATAATCCCCCTCCCCTTTCCTATTATTTTCTGCCCAGCCCCGTTATTCTTCTAATCCACTACCTTCCCCCACTCCCCGCCTGCCTAGTACTCACGAATATCCCCCAGTTCTGTAATTTTTTGCTCTAAATTCTATCCCTTCTCCCCTCATCCCCTTCTTTTCTCACTCTCCTCTCATCTCACCAGGTATCCGTCTCTCCCTATCCCCTATTTCTGTATCTAGTTGACCATATCCCCTATTCTCTATCCACTCCCATCCCCCAGCCCAGATTCTCCATCTTTGTCCTTGCCCCAGCCTCTTGTCCCTACTCCTGTCTCTCTCCATCATCGCCACCAACATTTCACAAACGTACAAACCAAAAATCTCTGTTTCATGTGCTCCAGCCAGCCACAGTGGGAAACATTCATTTTTCTGTTCGGGTTATTTTTATATTTGCTGTAGTTTCGAGCTCGTGATTTCTCTGTATGTCCATTCCTAGAGTTTGGTGCTACTTCAACACACTTGGAATTGAACAGAAGCGAAAAGAAAAAGAAAAAAAAAATAAAACCCAAAAAACTACGAAGTAGCCCATAGGTAGTTTTTAGTGATGCATAACAAATCAAACTATTAGATACCACAGATTTGGTTTATACGAGCGAGTTGGAGAGAGAGAGAGAGAGGAAGGAGACAAATTTAATAACAAAAAGACAGAAAAGCAATGCCAGAAATGTAGAGAAAGACACAATAAAAAGAGTTGAGAGAGACACACACAGACAGAAAGAAAGAGAGAGAGAGCAAGATAGTCTAGTGTGTTACAGTCCAGATATCTCCATCACCGACGCTAGCAGTTCTTTCCACACAGTGCCAGAGATGTCCATTCCCTGCGGACGACGTTACGCCATTTGCATGACCAGATGTCGACGTCACGCACGTAGCTATCACAGCTGCAGTGCCAGGACTTGGTCCTCAGGGAGGTTGGCTTTCCGTGCGAGGTTTCCCTGCTAGAGGTTTGCCCATATCTTGTGGTGCATATGTTGTTACAGTTACTCGATATGACTTACAAGGCAATATGGAGGCCCTCATTGCGTTGATGTTGCCACGATAACGTGGCATAAAATCATCATCACTATCATAATTATCATTTTACGAAAAATATATACGACTGTCCAACCGGTAACTAATCAAACAATTAAAAAAAGCAAATAACATATACAAAGAATTTAGATTGAATATTGTTGTTAATACACATCATCATTATCATTATCATCATCTTTATCCTCCTCACCATCATTGTAATCATCATTATCATCATCTTCATTTTATAGAAATGACTGAAGATTAAGGACGGACTGTCCACTGGAAGCTAACTAAATATACCCAGACAGACACACATATACACACATATACACGAACATAACATAGACACCTAAAAATATCGAATAATGGCGCATACAAACACATTCAATCCTAAATATAAATTTGTTGTTTCCTATTGAATTTCCTTAGATTTTAAGTCTGTTTCAGGTCTTCCTCGTCACCCCTACCTCCTCATTTGCACAACCTCTCTACAGTTCCGACGTTGGTATCCCTTGTACTTGTCTGCTTTTTTTTTTTTTTCTACTCCATCGTCGTCGTTATCATCCATCATCAACATCGTCATCATCATCGGCTTCTTCTTTTTATGAGACATACGCACATCGACACCGATACGCATAGCTTATGCCTAAAATGCGCCTTTATGTAGACATCTTTGATTTTTGGCACATCTGGATCTGATTTGGGTCTTTCATTATCTTCTATTCCACCAATCCCTTCTATAGATCTGCATTTTCCCCTCTTTCTTTCCTCTTCTAAATTAAAAACGCGCATACTCATATAAAAAAAAAAAAAAAGCTACAAATAAACAGACAGGCGGATTCGATCCCAAATGTCAATCTGCTGTTATTTCATGTTTCAGTTGCTGGGATTCAAGTTCCCTTTCACTCTCTCCGCTCCCATCTTCATATTCACCCCGTTTTATGTCCACAGTTTCCATGCAAAATGTCTGCGTAGTGCCGATATTGGTACCTCATGCTATTGTCTACCTTTTTCTCTCCCCCTCCTCCTCCCTCCCCATCCTCTCCATCCGCCCATCTTCATTTTACTGATTTTCATGGGGTTAGCTTTTTTTTTTTTTTTCCTTGCGTCCCGCAGCGTCAGACGGCCGCCCTTAGAAGACAGTGCGTGTACTAAAATAAGCTGCATGATCATCGATGTCAATAGTTCGGGCCATTCCGTATCAAGAATGATGATCACTGCGGCACGCCAGGCGCCAGCAGTCCAGTGCTTTTGTTTCTAGACTTAATACTATAGTTGTGAACAGTTTATAACAATACAATAATTTATTTTATACTTGTCCACTTTACAAAACACACGGACTTACGTATAATGTTGCAGAAATACTTGCATCTGCAAAAAAAAAATAAAAATTAGTAACCATGGATAGATGATGATGGATAGATGGATGGACGAATGGATAAAGAGATGGATAGGTGGATGATGGATGGATAGATGGATGGATGGAGGAATGATGGATAGATGAATAATGGATGGATAGATGGATGGATGGATGGATAGATGGATGAAAGGGTCGATCGATAGATGGATGATGGATAGATGGATGGATGAATGGATAGATAGATGGATGGAGGAATGTGGATAGAGGATTAATGGATGGATGGGTCGATGGATGGAAGAGTGTCTTGGATGCACAATAAAGACGGATGCTCTGATAATCGTGGTTTTTCCAACGTACAAACTGCTAATAGTTTCAAAGAATGCTACTCGAGTCTCTTCGGCAACTTCCATCAATCCTTGCATCCGTTTCCGATTTTTTCTGAATCCCCATCAAGAACAATAATCTGTTCACTAGATCAGAAGTCATTTCGGGGGAGGAATTATTGTTATCGTTCTGCATTTAATGTACAGCCATTAGGACTTCAAAAGGTTAAAATTTAGTGTTGTGTTTTTTTCTTTTTTTTTTGGGGGGGGGGGGGTCTACACTACTTTGCTCGCCAGGATATTCACCCGAGGACTCGGGTGCCTGACCTCTCCGCCCACGCGGCGGCTATCAAAGCCATTAACCCTTTTATAGGCAGGATCACTATATTTCATTCTGTCGTCTACTCTCACCAGTGTCTCTCGCCACCGCATCCTCACCATCACAGCAACAAGGACAATATTAATAGTAAACAACAACAGCAAATCTAATAACGGTTTCAACAACAGCGACAACAGCAATAAAAACAACAACCACAGTAAACATAACCATAGCAATGTCAACAACAATGACAGTAAGAAACGAACGGTAGCCGCATGAGTGACAGCAGCAACAGCAACAATAATAACAATAACAGCACCAGTAATAACAATAACAACAGTTATGACTTCGACAATAACAGTTACGAATACAAACATGAAAACAACAACAACAATAATAAAAACAACAATAACAATAGTTATGGCCTCGACAATAATAACGATGACAACAGAAATGAAAACAACAACAGCAACAACAACAACGACAACGACAACAACAGAAACAGTTACGATTTCGACAATAACTATGACTGTAATGATAATGAAGACAGGCATAACGTTAACAACAATAACAACAGTTATGGCCTCAACATTAACAACGACCCCAACCAAAATGAAAATAACAACAACAGTAACAACAATAATGATAACAATGACGACTTCGACAATAACAACGATGACGACAATAATAACAACAGTAAGAACGATAACAATCACAACAAACAGTTCAAGCAATCGCCTGTGAGCTGAGCTCTTTCCCTCTCAAATCTGACTTACTCAGCGATCTCAACACGTCGCGATGTTTCCGACAGAGATTGTAGCGTGCCAATTTCCAATGTCTTTTGTTGGTCTTCATTCACTAGCGTTTTCCAATTTCTTCCGCCCTGCCCAGATTTTCATCAGTGCTTTTGGCGTGCCAATTGCTCGTCTTTTGTTTTTTTTTTTCTTCTTTCCATTGGCCTTTGTATTGTATTCTTTCACAGTGCTGTTCAGATTTGGCTACTTTGTTATCGCAATTGTTATTGGTGATGTTTGGAGCAATTTCGTTCCACGTATTTTTATTGATTGTTCCGTTCCAGGCGTCCGGTTAATGTTTTTAGGGCTAACAGCCCTGATGGGGAGAGGAAACCATGGAGACATTTGGTGATGTATTAGATTGAAAAGCTGTGCCTCTTCTTCTTCTTGTTCTTTTTTCATGCATTTGTTGTCTTTTTCAGATGCATCATTTCTTTTAACAGCAACAAAAAACAAGAACAACAACAACAACGACAACAATCACAACAACAATAATGATAACAGTAACAATCATCGCAGCAGCAGCAGCAGCAGCAACAACAACAACAACAACAACAACAACAGCAATAAAAGATGCAGAACATCGAAAATACAAACAATTTTAACAACAA
>JBCEWB010171470.1:0-10201 GCA_039654565.1 Peronia peronii | reverse complement strand
TAGATAGATAGATAGATAGATAGATAGATAGATAGATAGATAGATAGATAGATAGATAGATAGATAGATAGATGTTTCAGGATGCCAGATATCATAATTGACATTCTTACTGAGCGTAACATTCCCTTACTTACAAATCTGCAAAGGGAAGGTGGAAGGAAGGGAGGAAGGCGTAAAGTGAAAATGACAGCCGCACAAAACCAGTTCTCTTGCTCATACAGCGCAGTTACAGTTGTGTTTCAAGCTGTCCTGACTATCGTTTTCACAAATTTCATTTTTCTCTCACATCATCTCATCATCGTGTGGTGGCAACTTTTTGTTCATCTTCAGCAGTCAGTCCCCCGTTTTGTTACAGACCCCTACTGTGTGATTTATTCCATTCTCAAAGCCTTCCACCTTCAGAATTGTGTACTTAGAGAGCTTCTTTCAATGCTGATTTCCTACCAAACACTTCAAGATCTCCGACAGCCAGTCTGTGTCTGGCTACTGTGGTACCAAGGTTTCTGTTGACCGTCACAAGTGGTTCTGGCCTCGGCCTTGGCCTTGATCACAGTGTAGGGCATCGTGACACATCAGTCCAGGTGTAGGCACAATATTTAAACTACATGATATATAATACTAGTTCTTTATTAACAAAGAAGAGAATGGAGAGATGAACAAAGAAAAGACACGACCACGAAGCTTGTTGTCGTGCACTGTGCTTTCTATTCTCTTCATGGTATCCGTAGTGTGAACTGGTCCCAAACTACAGTTTAAAACACCCATGGTCTCCTTCCCCTCCCATACCAACTTGACTACCATCGACGCCGCCATCAGCGCTTCTTAACGGCCATAACGACTCTCTAACTCATTCCTCACCCCACTTACCTTCTTTTATTTACCCTCTCCCTTCTCCATCTCTCTCTCTCATTCCCATCCTCTCCTCTCACCTTCTCTCATTCCCCCCTTCTTTTCTCTCTTATTTATCCCTTCTCCTGTCACTCACTCAACTCTCCTCCCATCTGTCTTATTCACCCCTATCTCTTCTCTCTATCTGATTTCCTTCCTCCCCTCTCACTCTCTCAATCATTCAACCTCTTCTCTTCCTTCTCATTCACTCCCTCATTCATCCCTCCTCCTATCACTCACTCTCTCCCTTTTCTCTTTCTCTCCTAGTTTTTCTTTTCCATGCCAAGCCCAAGACACCCCAGCCTCCCCCTTTTTTTTTGTCAACAAGCGGGAGCAGAGCTCGAACACTGACATGCTGGTACCATCACCTTGTCCACTGTACCAACCACAGCAACTATCGCCCCTGGACGTCCTGACACCGTCATGTGAGCACGGGTGTGCCGGGTCACTCACTGCCTTGCCCATTCCCTGACACTTCAGTCGTGATAGCGATGTACTCAAAACTCTTTACTTGGCTTTGCACCTTATCTCCAATATAAGATTACTTGAGTGCCTCAATGTAAGGAATCGAGTCAGGAAGGAGGTGGGAGGGGGAGAGGAGGGAGAATGGCAGCTTTCTGTGGCCAAAAAGAGAAAAAAACAAAAACAAACAGAAAACCACCCGAGCACATTTTCCTCGCCGTTTGAACATCTTTTATTTTATTTGTGTAAAGGTTTGAGACCAGACAATGTTAAGTAGAAATCGATCAATATCAAATTGAGACCGTTTAAAATCCAAAATGTCTATAATTGTTTTTTTTGTGTGTGTGTGTGTGTGTGTTTGTCTCTATCACATCCTGACAGCGTTTCGTGGCCAGAAATACAACTTCAAAAAAACTGAAAATCTTGGATACATAAACCAAGCTGAAAAGAAGGCAATCTTAGACAAAAGCCCAACAATTTAAAACTGAAATTTTCCAAACCTAAATGCCTCTACGTTTGTTTTGTTTGTTTGTCTCTCTTTGACCCCACACTCTGAACATATTATTCAGTTCCCGTGTCCCGATCCCACCCTCTGACCCCAGCTGAAGATCGGCCAATAGCCGAGAATGTTCAATCTATTACCAAGATGGAGAAAAGCAGTCGGGTTACAGCTTTTGTTTACTTCAGACTCTGCCTTTGTTTCCCTAGCTAAGGGTCAGGCCGACCGGGAACCAGAATAAACAAAAAAGAATAGAAACAAGAAACACAAGAAGTGAAGGAAGAGACAGCTGTGTTTGTTGTGAGTCAGATTCAAATGGCCATGGGTTTAACTGGACACCTGCCACAGGACCAGTCCAATGTAGTTTGACAAAGCGCCTGTTTCATCACAATTTAACAGATTTCCAGCTGTTCAACTTCAGTTCTCAACAACATCAAAGGACAACACGCGGCATCACCTCATTCTCCAGGATGCGAGTTCTGGCAGATTTGAAAATGGAATCAATCATTTCCGCCTGTTAAGTTACTTTCTCACAGCCGGGCTAACACTTGTTTTCATTTCATGTTATTTGTCCCTGGCCTTTGAGCCAGCCCAAAGGGGCGATCCCGGCTGGTCATCGTGTCAGGTCGGAGCACTGGTCATCATTCAGTTTGGTTGGTATGAGTTTGCAGAAACTACCATCCAACATGCCTTGGGGATCAACATAACACATTGTGGCCGGGAGAGTAGACTTTACTACAAAGTTCTGACAACCGACAGGTGTGGGTGGATCTTGTTCATCAGACGCTCATCTTCCTTATTTAGCTCGTCTACGCTAACCACTCCCCTCTCCAATTCCCCCAGTCAGCTTATTCAACAGTTCCGTGGTCTTCATTCTTGACGTTCTCCAGAAATAGTTGGCTGATTCATGCCCAACTCACGGCACCGGTGAGATGTTCACACCCCTAAAAACAGCCACCTTCTTCCATCATTTTTTTTTCTCTCATCATCACTTTGGTCGAACTACTAAATTTTTCTTCCTCTCCTACAAGCCTTCACTACAACACAAAAAAAACGGACTAACTGAAAGACATGAAAGCTTGAAGGCAAAATGCAAACAAATAATAATATAAACAAATAATACGTAGATAGTGAACGGTACTATTAGACTGGTAAGGTTTAGAGGGCCTAACAGGTAGCCGCCTTGCAAGCTTCGAAAGCTGAGAAAGTACTGAGTGTCTCCAATGGGTCTATCTGGGTAATAGTGGATTGAAACGCGCTTAGAGCTTAGACGTTGTGCGGGGACAAGCGCTTTATAAATGCTCTCTATTGTTATTATTACTATTAAAGCCCACAAGACCACCAGAGATTCAAATCCTCACCATCTTTGCCAGAAGCAGCACTGGGCAGTGCCATAGCTGGGGACATTCTCTAGGCATGACTTGTCTTACAGCCACGCTCTCTGTCTCACTCATGTCGGGTGGATGTTTTGAGCAGGGTAAGACAAGCTAAGACAGGATAAGATAAGGATATATTATGTTCTTCCAATTTCAAACAGTTCTGTCTCCACAAGTTGAAAGAAATATTGTGCGTGCAGTAGCAGGTTAGAAAAGAAGTGTACGGCTTCATGCCAAGGCATGTCTGCGTCTCTCTGTCCGACACTTGAGTTGTTTACGAGTAAAGCGGATGCCATTTTCAATCAGGATTGTTTGCCAGATTCTAGAATGCCATATCTATTTGTAGCGACCTAAATCTGTCCAACACCACTCCTGTTCTTTTTCGTGTGGATATGCCAGCAGTTTCTATTGTGGTGCACGGGAGGTAATCCAATAAACATGCGTAAATAGTCTGCGTTATCTCCCATTTTCTTCCTCCTTAACTCCGTCCAAGTCATCGCAGCACATCCTGATGAGTTGGGCACTATGTCCAGTCTACATACTTCTAAAACAAGAATTCGTTGACTTTGATGGCCTCGGCCTTGAGGGTTTACTTGAGTAAAATCAACCAGGGGTCACCAGACTGATCAACTCCCAAAGTTAAGTTTATTTAACCATAGGCTGATAACTGGCTTCATAAAGTGTTCCTTGGTCTCTATAAATACTGGCCACTTTAATGCACCTCCTCCTACCGCTGGCTGACTCAAACAATCAAAAGAGATGATAAAAAAGAAGAAATGTGTAGAGACTACAATCCTAACCTTATGGAAGACTCAGAGGGGAATCTGTCGTGCCGAAGCTTTGTGGCAAACTAAGAGGCTGAAACAAAACAAAGGGAAGAGCATAATGCTTACCCTTTACTGTTTTGATCTCTACAATAGCACGTTTGTATTTTTATCTCCCTTTCCCAACTTCTCTCTCTCTCTCTCTCTCTTTTTGTCTCTTTCTCTCTCTCTCTCTCTCTCTCTCATGGGATAAAAACCAGCACCGTCTCCAGTAACATCTGTGCGGTGACATATGAAGATGATATACATAAGAATACAGGCTGCCAAATTCTCCTCAGTTGCTATGGCAACGCCAGGTGCCGCGCAATGCTCTAAAGTTGGAAGGTCAAGGGTCAACGATTGCGTAAGCAGTTTTTAAGTTCCCTCCCTTGTTTCCTTCTTGTTCATACCGGTGCGGTTTTTTTTCCACATGGATGGCTGGGGGCGGCACAGAAGACTGATGGCAAATTTCAGAGCAAGGAAGTAAACAAGGTAAAAAAAAAACAAAAGAAAAGAAATATATAAATATATTTTTAAAACATAAATTGAACACATTCAAAGTGAAATATTAACGATATATATATATATAACTTTAAGAAAAAAAAAAAAAAAAAAAAACCTTTGGCCCGAAATTGCGCCGTTTGTTTCATGCCAAGAAATGATGTATCTCGCCCACAGAAGATCATTGTCAGATTTTCCTTTCAAAATGAAACATTTGGTGAAGGTATCAGATAGAATGAGGTTGTCAAATGGCCACAACATCACGTTAATGTCCTGAGAGGAAAATTTGGCAATAAAGACAAGATAATTAGGTGGGATGTTGATGCGGGCCTCCAAAGAGGTATGGCAAGCTCAGAGGTAAGAACACAAGAAGATTGATAACTTTAAGTAGTCAGTAGTGGGACCTTTGTTTTCGGCACTGGTGACAAATGGGCATTACGCGATACACAGAATTTGGATAGTGCAGCAATCACGAGTCTTTGACGAACTCCTAGACTATGTGGAAAGGAAAGAACTTCAGAGATACGGCCATGTTTCCAGATCTAACGGCCAAATCAGGACAGAACTCTGGGGCATGTTAAAGGAAAGGAGAAGAAGAGGAAAAGCAGAAACTGAAGTCGGGTTGATAACACCAGAGAGTGGAAGTTGATAACACCAGGGAGTGGACATTGATAACAAGAGGGAGTGGGGACGGGAGTAAGCTTTGCTATCACCCAAACTCAGATCAGAGACCCACAATGGGTCAGTGATGGCGACAGTTGTCAAGGTAAACATCCTCACTAATGCCCAGGTGACCCTACAGGTACGAGATCCGTACATCGTGAACCACAACATTTTAGAAATTCTGTAATGTCCGTGGTGTAAAACAGGATGGAATAAGAGCGATGAAAGTTTGCAAAATGCCATTCTCAGAGAGACGATGTAAGCGAAAGAGTTAGAAAGAACTGGCTGTGTAGGACGGCACTTCTGAGTTAAGAGAAAGGCCAACTGACAACAGATACAAATGGCTGAAGGAATCCTGACCCACAGGGCTCACGAACGCTGAGCATGGCGAGATCAACTGCACAAGGTCTGCCAAGATGATGGTGGCACACGAAACGCAGGGGCAAGGGAGATAACAAGAATAAAAAAAAGTTCTCAGCGCTGTAATCCCAATTCTCTCATCTTGTCTCCTCTACTGAGCGAGTGAGTGGCAGAAATTAAAGTAAAGACCAACGGTGGCTGAATAGTACTAGGTCTACATGAAAATGGTGAAAATTCCGAAATCTTAAAATCGGATAAGCTAAAATTCTGACCAACAAACTCAGTGACTTGATAAAATCTGACGTCTAGTCTTCTAGAATAAGACACACAAATTTTCTTTCCTACATTTCCAGTCACACTAGAGGCCGAGGATCTGAAGGTTTCACAAGGAGAGTACAAACTCTATCTAACAAGAGGCAGAGACGGCATTAAGAATTATGTCAAAAGTTAAGTTCGGCACTAAACCCATTATAAAGGAAAAACGAAGTCTCCAGTTTGTCCCAAAAATGTTCTAGAGAAGAACAAGATACGATACGTTATGTTCTGTAAAATGTCTTTCAACCTCCCACGATACGAGATACGACAGATAAAAAAAAATCCCCAGACGACGAGCCAGTCTGCCTGCAGGAGAGAATTCCTTCAGATGGTTTCATCTACACTGTACTCACTTCCTGCAGCAGGGAAAATCAACAGGAATTTGTCCCTCTCCCCCCACCCCCGTCCCTTCCACCCTCTTGTCCCCGGCCCCGATGTTATGACACCCCACAATAATAACAAATGTATGAGACTTTCAACTCAACTACCCCGCCCATACCCCTCCTCCTCCTCCTCCTGCCCCAGCTTCATTTCTTCCTTCCTATGAAAAACTGTGGGAGAGTTCAAACGTTACGTAATTTCACCCACACAATTCACCTACATTTTGTTGAAGCTAAAGCCTCGTGCCCTCCCCTTCCCCCAGTTGCTCGAACAGGTAAACAGGCCAGTGAGTGAGGGTCTGGCCAGGTAACACCAGGTAAATTTGAGATGGCAGCCCAGAGAGTTTTTGCACTGGCACCTGGCCAGAAAACTCAAGTTAACTCATGCTCTCTCTCACACTCCTCCTTTCCTCTCTTTCCTTCTCTCTTTGGCTCTCCCAAACATCCTGATGACTTCATGACAAAATGACCGAGGTGAGAATGCACAGTGGCATCAATCAGATTGTAATTAACCCGGCGTGCTGTAGGCCTCGTCCGCCAGGAGCTATTGTAGCTACGTTGCTTTGCACCACATCCAATTCTCACAAATGTCTGAGCCTCCCGCGCAAAAGATGAACATCTAAATACCCTTTCCTACTCAGGAGTGGTCTCAAAGTAAATTGTACTATCACTGCATACTGTGCCAATACACAACGCCTGAAGTGGCAAGGAGATGGGTCCAGTTCTGTGATGGGCAAGTCACAAAAATGATACAAGCAGAAAAATATGCAGAAAAACACCGAGGAAAGATTCTGAAACTTCAACTTAGCATCGGAATTGTAAATACTAACATATGAAAGAAAAATTAGCCAAAGCAATACGAGGGTCCTTGGAACTATCCCTCGATGATCCCTGTGCCCTCAAATAAGGAGATCGCTCCATTACCACCTTACAAACCCTAACATATATGGCTCCTGGTTTGTTATATATCTATCTCGTTCCTGTAAGATATTGGTATTGTTGTTATTATAGCAATTAACTATGCTGCTCACCCCGTCTTAAGCCACTTTTACCACACCCAGCTATAGCCTATAAACATTCGTGAAGTGTTAGTCAAACGCCACGGAAATGTCCATATGGCAAAAATATTTTTTAAAATTACAGGCATGGAAACAGTTCCAACACTAGCAAACTGCCTTGTCACTCACTGGCTAAGAAAGCAAGTACATAGTGTTTGTGCTCACCATCAAGGCGGCCGAATGCACTAAGAAAACACCAGTTGGCAGAGCTAAGACCTGTGGTTATTGTTTCATTGTCTTACTGTACCCAGTGCCGGCAAACGTCTGTGCCTTCTGTTTATTGAGTCAGCCCACAGTTTATAATGATAGGAGATCGCTCTTTTGTCTCAGCCAATTCACACAGGCAAACACCAGTAGCCAAAATAATTTGCAAACAGACGAGCGCATATTTTGTTCAACGTGAAATCAGAGGTTCCTCTGTAACTTCCCGTCATACGTTGATTTCCACCATCTCAATTGTCTTTCGTTTGTTCGGGAAATACTATGTTTTTGGACAGAATAATGCACACCTTATTTCACGAATGACAGACAAATAGCAGGCTCCCAGAAGTAATTATGAAGGGTCATTTTCTATTACACTAGGGCCGAATGCCGGTGTCTTCAAGACATTTCAGTCTCGTTAAGGGCCCTCACGAATGGTGTGTCGAATTTTTGTTAAAACTGCCATTATCACCATAATTGTGGTGTATTGGTAATGATACCTGACGCCTGATAGCTTGGTTGATTTACTGGGGTAAAGCAGAGCTGACATCTGATCTGCTAACTCACTTCACAGCAGTGGCAGAGCTATAAGTGTGAAACTGGCACAGCCTGGTGCCGTCATGGAGAATGAATGAAAGAGGGAGAGAGAAGATGAGACAAGGGGAGAACGGAAGAGAAGCACGTTGGAATGTGACACAGGATGAAGTCGAGCTAGTCAGGGAGACAGACAGAAAGAAAGAGAGAGAAAAAAATCAAGAGCGAGAAAAAGTATATATATATGCAGAGAGAAAGAGAGAATGGGAGGAGGATGGAAGAGACAGAGAGGGTGTGGGAGAGAAAGAGAGAGAGTGTGGGAGAAAAAAAAAGAATGGAAGACGAGCGTTTGAGAGATGTGAAGGAATATTCAAACGATGACATTAAAATCAGTTCTGTCATACCATACATTCTCTAATCATAACAACAAGGGGCCGTATGACAGGACTTACCTGTAGCGGATAGTCATGGTGCCGGACAGTTGTCGTAATGACAGACTACAGTATCCGGAAGTGGTGAAGAAATGGTGTGAAAGCTACACTAGGGCGGCAGATGTCACAATCTGATTGTTAAAGATTTGGTCAACAATGGGGACAGACACTATTGACACATGGTTTGAAGCTCAGTCAAAGTGAAAACATGCTATCCGTGCTCTCTGAGGCAATCATTGCTGTCTTTCCCGACACTTCACAACTCTGATAATGAGAAGAGCACACAATGACAGGGAAATCCCAGGATCCTATCTTATCCACACATCACAAAGCGAATGCTAACCACTGTAAACTCACAATAATCTGAGCTTTCAGTGAAAGCTGCACCAAAATCTCACTATCCAAAGAAAGAGTAGAACACGCTACAGGACCCAACTCTGCACCCACTCAACTCCTAGCCAGTAGTACCCTAGATTTGAGTGGTGTTTACTGCTTAAATTAAACCATTCGCTGGCTCACATCCTTCAGTTGTTCTTGTTCCTCTCTCCTCCTCATGAAATTAGAGCATTTTGACCATTTTGGTATGTACAGATGTCAGCACATCTGAATATCTTACAGTATTTCACACAATTCTATCATTGGTCCACGATCTAAATCTATGAGTGTCACTGGCGACTGTCGCAGAGGGTTTCTATGATAGAATTGATACTCATGTATAAGAAAGGACAGTTTATGCTTTAGGATGAGATAGCTATGATTAGCGCGTGTACTGCTCAGAAAAGAGTTGTATGCACAATGCTACAGCACAGTTTTAATCATCTCAGCCTCTTGACACTTCAGAAATTCCAGTGTTCAGATCTCAGGAAAGGTAAAAGATATTTGAAATGTGAAGGATGAAATCAGGCTCTGATCCCTTTTTTGAGCAAATGGAGTTCGTGGGTGGCTGTGACGCTTCTTCATGTTTCTTAAATTGATGAAAAACCTTGTTCTTCCCCGGGAAGAAGTCGAGATATTGGCAAATTAAAGACTATGGGGGTGGCCTGCTCTGAGCTGAGTTAAGTCAGATAAGAGTCAGAGTTTTGCTAATCCTTATGAATCAATATGAATCATGTCACTTAATAATAACATTTGGTCCTTTACTCCATATATTTCAGCAAATTTAACCCCGAAATGCATTTTTTTAAATGGACATAGAAAGGTTTAGTGCAAAAATAAAATTTGCATTAAAAATCCACTCACTGTTGTTTTTTTTTTAAATGTGATTTCTCCAGTCGCCCCTGTTTGACAAGCGCCTGATTTCATCGTGTCGAGTCTCATTTAAAGACAACAGCTATTCAGTTCGTTCATTCCAATCTGTTTACCCAATTTTAGAAATGGTCAGGTTGAGCGGATGAGCAAAGGCAACTAGAACAGAAATATTCTAATTATTTCCACAGTTTTAGCGAGGTCCCAGAGCAAAGCATGGCTACTGAATTGATGTGTTGACTTATGGGGCCACAGGTGAAAGGCCGGGTGAAGGTCACTCCACTAAGTCAGTGACAGAGGAGGAGATGGCATGGCTGATAATCTGGCACGGGTCTGAACTTCTTCTGGCACGGACCTGCAGTGGTTCCAACAGATTCAGGATAACTTAGCCAACAAATTGTACATGACGGCGCCATATCTTGGCCATAGAGTTACAGATCGCAAGAACTGTGGGGGGGGGGGGGGGGGGAGCAAAAAGCAAAACA
>JBCEWB010171469.1:8809-25473 GCA_039654565.1 Peronia peronii | reverse complement strand
CCCCCCCTCTTTATTTTATCTGCAAAAGACGAATAGACAGCCTTGAGTTTTAATTATTTTCTTCTTCTAAGAACAGAGACAATCGTAAATGACATGAGAGCACACACTGTACTTGGAAAGTTTACGCTTTCATTTTTTTTTTTTTAGAGCATTATAGAAGAAAGGAAAAAGGGAAGGGGTGGGCGTTGCTAGGTGTGATTAGGGATGCGAAACAGGGGTTAAAAAGAACTGGAAACAAATATAAGCATGAAAAAAAAGACAAGATTATAGTACAAAATCATAGTACAGTTGCAACTGGTTATTCTGTAGACAGAGAAGAATTAAAAACCAAGAATTTCTGAATTTCAGACTCAAGTTTAATTCTTTGCTGTTAAGAGAAACCCAAACTGGGTACAAAATGGTAAAAGCCTAAAATCTGCCAGAAAAGAACTTCGATTATTCTCTATTTTCCACCCTGCATGATTAGAATCCTCTGACTCTTCAGTCTTTTTTTTATAATTTCTTTGACGTATAAGTGAATGGCATTTCTGACTTTGTTAGAAAGTGCCAGTGCGGAATGCTTAACTGTAAAAACAACTCTATCGCAAACAAAACTCTGAGAGAAGAAACGAGAAGAAAACATTGGGCTGGTGCGTAAAACGTTAGATCAGTGAATATGTCAAGGGCGGATTACACTGTGTTTGTCCAGGCCATTACAGAGATAAGGGAAATGGGGGCGTTGGTATGGGGAACACTGGGTGTCAAATTTCATGTTTCCACTGCATCCTATCTACTATTACTACGTCCCTTCTGAGCCTCGCCTATACTGAGTACAAGTGTCCGGCTCTATAGATCTATATAAAATCTAAGGTTGTTGGCACTCTTTGACAAAACCAGGCGTCCTTCACTTAACTACTTTTGTATCCTGTACAAATACAATGGCTTTATAAAGATTGTTTCACTCACTGTGTTTGAAAGATATCAATCCATTCATTAAATGTGTGGCATTTTTATCTGTTCCTTTTTTTTTTTTTTTCGTCAGATGTCTTTGAACTGTTGGCTCAATAAATGACAATTATTGCTGTATAAATAATTATTTTGTTTCACATGGTTTGAAAGATCCATTCATTACATATGTGGCACTTTTATCGTTACTTTCTCTTTCTTTTTTTTTTTTTTTTCACGTCGTTAGATGTCTCTGAAGCATTGCCTCAATAAATGACAAAACCTGCTGTATCAACACCGTCAGATATCTTTCAAACATTAGCTCAATTAAAAGTTGCTATGAGGGCATAAACAAACCATCTTTGGTCAGCATCTAAATTTCATTGTGGTGCAAAACAGAAATAAGAATCAGACCCCTTCACGAGCATGTGGCTACGCGAAACCCTGCGTCCGCACGCATGGCAATACCGCAGTATATGTTACAAAAATGGGATGGGTGACTCTTTTGAAGTATTCGTTAATACCTCCCCATTAGCATGTAATACATCAACCTAGTACTAG
Source organism: Peronia peronii (assembly GCA_039654565.1). Classification (NCBI taxonomy): domain Eukaryota; kingdom Metazoa; phylum Mollusca; class Gastropoda; order Systellommatophora; family Onchidiidae; genus Peronia; species Peronia peronii. The sequence continues at coordinate 23,988 of JBCEWB010171469.1, read as the reverse complement.
TCATATATGGATATCAATTATTTTGAACATCAAACAAATGTCAGCACTAACAGATACGAAGTCTGATGAGATACCAGTCAGTAACCTACTGGCTAACCAACAGTCGGATTTGTTATTTTTCCCGAATATATTATAATTTCATATGCACGATTTGCAAAAAGGGCAACTATATGTCCAACAATCGTTCCTTCACTCCCCTTCTGGAACTGGTCCTTCCACAGAACTAAATAACTCTATTTGAACACTGCGTCATATCTGTTGTTGTTGTTTTTGTTGTTGTTGTTGTTGTTGTTGTTTTTAGATTCCAATACATAAATTGTTAACCAGTGCGAGAATTTGTTTCAGGGCTGCCCGACATGAAGATGTAAACTATCCAGTTATATAAGCTCGATACTTGCACCACGACCTCTTCTATCACTAAAAAAAAGAAAAGAAAAATATGCACGGAAAGCAACTAAACAATTCGAAGTTCTATCAGAGCCCAATCTTACGGTGTTCATACAGAGAACTCTACGAGGGCCATGCCACATGAGGGAGTCTCGTATCCGGGTATATTAGATGGACATTTGTCAGTGACAAGTATTATCTGGCCTGACATGACAGGGCGCAGAGCTAAGTGGTTAGCACAATGTCAACCGACAGAGTGGACACGGGACAGGGAAGGCGAGAAAAGTGACGCAGGTTGAAAATCACTAGCAGAACACAGGCAGGTCAGAAAAAAATGTTGGCACTGTAAAAGCACTGAACTTAAAGCATCTCTGACTGTATGTTGTTGTAGTTGCTATGTTTGTTGTTGTTTGCTGTAGTTGTTTGTTGTTGTTGTTGTTGTTGTTGTTGTTGTTGTTGCCGTTGTTGTTGTTGTTCTTTTTTTTTCTTCTTCTTCTTCTTCTTCTTCCTCTGCTTGTGATAGTGTTGTTGGTGCTGCTGCTGCTGTTTTGTGATGCCAGAAAATATTACACACTGAAACTAGGAGGGCAAAGACCTGAACAAAAGAAATAACTAAGATATTTGGCAAAGCCAAGGCGAGTAACAAAAAAAAAAACCAAAAAAAAAAAAATCAGTGACACAAATGGAACGATAGTCGGAGTGTCAACCTGACCCATTAAGATCGCTTTTTAAACCAAGCTGCAAGCAAAAGATTCTGCCATGTCATGACCAAAGGTCAGGTGCGTAAAATTAGGTCAAAAACATTATCAATAGATGCGTGATCAATTTATCATAAAGGATATGACTTTTTTACTGTTCACAAGTCACCTGGGTCCAGTTTATGGAGTGCTCAACTTAGGACCGTGTGATCATCCTTATCTTACGATCAGCCGCTTAATCTGACAGTAAATGGCATGTCTGAGAACTGTACTCCGTGCTCCCTCAGTCCTTTCCTCGTGACAGAGTAATGACTTCCTGTAAAACAACGTTAAATTCTAACAGCAGGATGATTTGTACTGCGTTAAAACATATCCATTCTGTGATGACATCCCATACAAATTACCCAAGATTTGATTTTTTTTTTTTTTCAATCTCAGTCACCTCCTCTCCGTCTAACATATCATAATATTATGCTACTCTTCTGACAACGCTCAAGGCTGATACTTGGACACTGTATTCAGGCACTGATTGGTATAACGGTGGTTGCTGGTGTTCCATGCTCTGTTGTTGGCTGATGTTGTAAGTGATAAATATGGCGGTGCGATTATGTCATTGAGCTGACCTGAGGTAGAAAAGACGATATGTATAACCCTGTCGAGCTGTCGCAGATGCAGCAGGCGGATATTCATAATACATCAGGACATGACTCTATACATCTAATTCTAAATCAAACAGTGAAGCACTTCGGTTTCCCCTCATCTCCACCTCCGCATCACCGCCACCCCTCCCTCTTCTCCGCCCCAAACCATAACAACGGTAATCTTCTCACTCCGCACCCTCTCCCCTCCACCTTGCCTTCACAACTGCCCAACCACAAATGAACTGCTTGCTTTCCTAGATTCCTCGTTTTCTTTACACAATCATCAACGAATGATCTGATTCTCCAGAAAAGCTGACGTCAGTGTTTAAGATCGGCAAACCAGGAGTGGCGACACTAGATAAGTAAGGCGACGCCGGAAAGACGGGGAGCTCTTCTTCCCGAGGCGATCAAAACAGCATGTCCTTTTGTCGAGGTTACTTTGAATCTCCATCGAATGGAGAGTTCACAACTTCACCTAAAAAGAGTTTTCTGTTCCAATGCGGAAGAGCTCCTCCGCTCGACGCAGACTTCACATCTCAGCGAGAAACAAGTTTACCTACAGAGTACCACAGAATACAACTTCAATGAAATTTTAAAAAAAAAAAAAAAAGAAGAAGAAGAAGACCTAGAGTTTTATCGCTACGACACGCAGAATCGGAGATTTTTCAGATATAGAAGGGTCCTTTAGAATGTTTTGTTAACAACTGAATTACACTAAACAAACGCAAATGGCTCTTTGCGGGTGATAGAATGTCTGTGAGGAACTACTAGGGTAAGACGGAGAGTAAATATCATAAATCATATCGGCACACATTATTAGAATAGATAAGTGTACCACCCACCCGAGAACAGAACTAACGGGAGCGAATGCGGCAAGGTGTGTTTGCAAAGCAGGATCTGGGATGGAGTTCACCGAATTGACAAGACATGGACTTCGAAATGATCTGTCTACTTGCTTATATGTCTGTCTGTCTAGCTGCTTGCTTGAATGGCAGCCTTGCCCATCTCTCTATGTCTGTGTCTGTCTGTCTGCGAGAATGTCTGTCTTTCTGTCAATCTTCTTTTATCGTCAGTATGACTTGGACCTATTCTTTTGACCCTCACATAATTTCTCTAAAGTGCCACAAAGGATTCATATACAAGACATCTGCAGGCCTAGACATTTCCAGAGGACAACCCTGTTTCTATCTTTTTTTTTTTTTTCTTCTTCTTCTTCTTATTAATACATACATCATTATTCTTATTATTACTATTATTGTTAATCTGACCTAGGAGAACAGCATAACAAACTCAGTAACAGCTGAAATGGGTTCCAGCATTGTGTCATCCAGTTACGTAGATCTGCTGCTAGTAACATCTCTTGTATAAAACTTTTACTTTCTTGCGACTTCGTTTCTGTGTTTGTTTGCTGGCTAGGTCTGTTGGTCTGTTTTGACTTCAAGAAGTTTTGTGGTACGGATACAGAGTAAGAATTAGTTTGGGCTGCAACACAAACGGAAACCATATCGTTGGAGAGACAGCGGAGAGAGAAGGACGGCATGGAAATTCAAATATCCACAAACAGTGAGACAAAAGGCAACAAAAACAGCAACAAGAAAACAAACAAACACAAACAACAACAGGAAACGAACAGCCTGCAGAGAACAAAGAAAATCAATGAGAAGACAGAGATCAAGACTTCCTCCTGATTTGTGTTCTCTCTTTTGGTAATCAGTGTCTTAAATTAAAGAAAAACAACAGGGCTGCGTTTTACAGACTGAGACAGGCAATTGCAAAAAACAAACAAACAAACAAACAAACAAACAAAACGACAACGTCCTCGGGGGCTCCAGTATGGGCGTATTAAAGTCTAGAAAAGGATAAGTGCTGAAGAAGAAAAGAAAAGAAAATGGAGGCATACAATTTACTATTATGATAAGCAATTTACTGGAGTCCCCTTTTGTTATATGTCTGTCATATAAATCAGATTAGGTTGTCATCTTTATTTTGCGAGGATTCGTGGCTCGAGGCTTTCTCTGTCTAGGCTTTCTCTGTCTATGATTCAGTATCTTCTAATAATGCTGGCTGCATTTCAGAGCGTCACCGATCGTCACCGGCCGGACTTCAAAGGCAAAACACGTCTTCAGTTGGTCGAGTGATGGCAGAGAGATGTTTACCTAAAATTACGAATGTCTCAATAGAAAAGGGCCAAGAAAGATAATGAGGGTACCGGATGGAGATACGTCACGAGGATGTCGGACGAAACATAGGAAATGAAACACTTTTTGACAATGTAACTTTCAGTGGCGGATCCACACACAATTTACCTACTATGGGGACCATGAAACTTACCCGACATGCTATCATGAGAGTTCATTTGATTCATTTACTCATCGACAAGTTGGGAGGCCTTTTTTTTGTTAGAAAAAAAAAGGGGGGAGGGGCCGGGGAGGGGCAGATTGTGGTGGTTGGGGGTGGGGATGGATGATTAAGGCCTCTGAAAGAAGGCCTGAATCCTAAAAATGTTATTGTTATCTCAATGGAGATTATGTCTAATTCATTAAAATCATTTGGACAAGCGTATCCCCTTTGCAAACAAAACAGGCTAAGGCGACTCCAGACATTATCATTTTAGGTCTATAACTAATTACTCGGATTCTCTGAAAATGTCACACTGAAACTTATAGAACACTGCTCGGTCTTTACTAAGTAAAGTACTTGTTATATGACTAGCAAAAAGTCTATATAGGTAGATATCCTGCCCGCAACTTCAGTTTTTTATTTGAATAATGTGCTTGAAAACAACCAAGCTACGTGCTGAGGGTGAAGAGGACTGAAAAAGGAGGAACTCAAAGGACGCTCCGGATCTGTTTTCTTTTATGATCTGCCGTTCGGTATCCGTTTTATTGACACAGTCTGTTATCGAAATGTTTACAAAGCGAATTAAATTAGCATATAATGTGCCGCTTTTGTTGTCTATCGGCATGAAAGAGCTCGGGAATGAGTAGGCGAAGCTTTCTTGAGAATCAAACAACCCGATAAGAAGAGGGAAGACTTCAAGAGCAACAAAAAGAAAGAGAGTAAAAAAACTCGCAGTGCACCTCAAAGAGACAATCTCTCTCTTTCACAACATGCAAACAAGGGTTGGCTGTTTCTTCACAGACACAAAAGAAAATTGAAGGGATAGGTAAAAATACCCAACGTTTACAAACGGAAGTGCATCTTGGGTTAATTGAAACAGGATTGTTGTAAAAAGCTGAAGCTGTTAAAATAAATATCCTAGCAAGATGTGTGGGGTTTGTTTGATTACGTTTCCTCAGGATTATTCTACAAACGGAAACTCCCAGATTTCATGCAAATGTTTGTTGGGGGTTTGAAGATACGACGGCAGTAGTCGATATTCTAAAAGTACCGTGATATTTACAATACAGAACTTTCTATTGCCATTACCACAGAAGCAATAAAAGCACTCATGTTTTTGTGAACGATCTGGTAAAGAAGTGGCAAAAACTGAATTTTTTCAAATGGTCGCGGATCATCCGGGCTGGACAGGCACCATACTGCCTATGGTTTATTCAACCTTAACTCTAATCCTAATCCCTAAGCCTAACCCAAACTCTAATCCTAACCTTCATGGGATTTTTTTTTTTTTAAAGGGTGATGTATAGTGTTAATGGATCGGTCATGAAGAATTAAAGAAAGAAAGAATGAAAGAGTGAAAGACAACAAAACAAAAAACAACAGAAAAAAAAAACAGCACAGATAAGCGCGCAGATTTTAAACTGAACAACTTTCACCCCAATCTAGCACGGGCTTACTTTGTTCAAACAGAGCTATTAGCAAACAGAGAAATGGCCACAGTCTGAGCAACAAACCGTCTCTATATAAACAACGTTGGGAATATGATTTTTACTTTATAAAGAAACGGGACCCACCATGCAGCCAGCCTGGATTAACTGAAAAGAAACATGATGAGAAGACTGCCTTTAATAAGGTGTTTATTCTACATGTAGATTGGTTTCTCCGAGATGAAATTCTGAGTCGCAGTGGCTGTCCCCTCGCGATCACAGTTCCGGTTGACGAAAATTTATTGACTTGTGAACTGCCTGAACTATAAATTTTCTCTTGAAACCTTTTGTTTATTTCAATCTGACATCTTCCCCCATGCTTATTATTATTATTACATGTATTATTATTTTTTTTAATCACCGTCGCTTTGAACAATCCGGTAGACTAATCCGGTATTTCCTGCCCATACAATAGCACTCAGCTTCGCACTTCCCTCCCCCCTTTTAAAAACAAAACAAAAAAACAAAAACCCATCCATTTAATTCAAATACATAACTGCAGTTCAAACAGGATGTCAGAATGGATGTGGAGTTGTGGAAGCTTATGTGTGAATAGGTGGAAGCACAACTACACCATAATGAAATAGGCGTTTTGCCGAAGGGCAGTAGATTATCTGACTAGGCCCAGCTCACTGAATGAAAGAGGTGGGCTGTACCTGATAACTCTGTATGTGGAAGACATGGAATGTATCGTATGTTAAAGAAGATATAAGAACCACTGCGTATTGAAACAGGAGACCACGAGGACATGGGTGTGCTCTTGTGAGGATTTGCTGTGGTAAGACATGGTAGACATTAGGGAGGGAAACCGGTAGTGGATGAGGATTTGGGGAGGAGGATGGAGAGAGAGAGAGAGAGAAGAGGGGTTGGGATGCGGACACAACGATGCCAGAATCCGTCATTGGCTTTGAGACAAGGTACATCGAAGGTACATCAGAACGATAAAAAGCACCTAGCACATCAACATTATATAATCTTATACAATCTTAAGAGAGAGAGAGAGGGGGGGGGGAGAGAGAGAAACAGGAAGAAAGACAAGAGGATTTTTTTTTAATGAAAGAACCAGAGAGAACCAGAGAGAAACCAGGCGATGGAATGAGAGACAAAGGATGGTGCAAAAACGGATTACCAAAATAATCAGAAGAGTTAAAGACAGATAATGAGAATGAGAAAGAAGACAGAGAGGGAAAGAATGAGAGACTATCAAATATTTGTCCCTCTGGAGGAGAAGTCGGCTAGGAAGAAAGAGACAGGGAAAAAGAGCAAACTTCACAACAATTAGTTGTTCGACCATTACGAAAAATTGAACACCTATACTGAAAAATGTTTCAATCCTTTGGGCAGGTAGGCTACAGAGGAAAACGAAAGAGAAGGACACAAAAACAGATAGGGAAATAGAAATATGTAGAAACAAAAGGATTAAGAAGGTGGAAGAGAAAGTGTCATACTGATGGGCCACAAAGAGAGAGGGAATGAGAGACAGTGAGATAGAGAGGGAGAGAGTGACGGAGAGTGGGAGGGCGAAGAGAAGAGGGAAGAGAGAGAAGAGAAAAGATTGAGACAAGATTGAGAGAGGTCGGGAGAGAGAGAGGAGAGAGAGAGAGAAGAAAAAGCCGGTAAGGTAGCGAGAACAAGAATGACAAAAAGAGACCGACACAAATATATAGAAAACAAAAAATACTGGGTAGGGAGGAGAAGTAAGAGAGGACGACCTCAAAAACGCCATTCAAAGATCAGTCTGCTTATTCAGCAGAGGCAGACAGATCGCCGTCTCCAGCTGAAGAATGCTGGGCAGAGACGTGTTCAATGTTTCAGTAACAATGCTGGCCTTATTCGGCTAACCTTTGGTAGCATAAAAGAAAAACGGTAGCTTCAAAGCATAATAAATACCACGCTTTCAGACAAGAGGACCAGGAGTTAAGCCCCAGCCTTACGCTCAGGCGCTTTACTAAGAAGAACCGTATGTACCAAAATCACAACTCGCTGTACATGAGCCTTTCAACCCTCTTTGGGGTGATTATCTCGGTGTCACAACTAAATCAAAAACACAGACATACATTTATCCTGTCCTTACTTATCCTATCCTATCCCATTCTATCTTATATAAAAGCAATGAAAGTGTAGTTCACATAGAGATATAAAAGAAGATTACGTTTCGTGTAGTGATATCCAGAAAAAAAGCGTCAATTTAACAATTTGGTGGATATTGCCTTCATTTTTTCACTGATGGGAGTCTAGGATGTCTTTAACTGTTGAAGGACAGTTTGTCATCTGGAGAAACTGTAACCATCAAAGCAACGAAGGTACATGTATATCCTACACAGAGAGAAAAAAAAGAACGGTAAGATTCTGACAAAGATATAAAAAAAGCTAAACGGACAATATGGCGCATACTGTCTTTCTTCCTTTAAAAAATGCCTCACACTCTGATGGGAGTCATCTATCCAAAACATGTCTTGGCTTCCTTCATACCCACCGATATAAACACTTTGTCTCCAAGGGCTCTCAGCTTACCACCGAGTTCTTGAAAGACTAGCAGTGTATTACCGGGGCTCACATCACCTGCCGCAATCCACCAATCAGAGCTGGGACTGCGGGACATTGACTGTATGGCGAGGTAGGTCGGTGAGTCCAGCTCGTATGGGAAACGTCGGCGTTTTGTACTAATCACCTCTAAAAAAAGCCGTACATTCACTTTTTTATCGAAATGGGTTCCATTGTATCAATTTATCGTTTGGTAACATGCCTCATATTTTGACAATCTGGTCTAACAGTAATATCTTAACCTTTTAACGCCACTTTGAAATTGATCATTAATAATATATCACTTGTGAGTAAACGCTAAACAAGGGGAGTCCTATTGATTGATCAATATTATTGCAAAAATGCTTTCCTACCTTCTTGAAAATGTTACATACACTGCATAAAATTTCTTTAATCCTCTACCATCAAAGTGTTAATAAATAGCGAAGATGTTCCTGGTGATGAAAACATATAGTTAAACTGTTCACACAGCAAAGGGCCAAGAGGCCGAGTGTTTGACAACTTGATTTTAACCTGAGGTGGATTTACTCATACTGCCTTTCGAGACACAGTTCCCAAGTTCGAGTTGATTTGCAGTATGGTAACGTGCCTATCGTATCATCTTATATCAGCTCTGACTCTCCTCTCCCATAGGGATTTTGGTTATCATCAAACGGTATGGTGCTCTCGTGTTCCCCTTACCACCTGAAGTTATTCACAAGAGGAAAACAGTCAGTAGCTTATGTATGTGAGAAAGAGAAACGCACACACACAAACACACGCACAGAGAGAGAGAGAGAGAGAGAGAGCAAGAGAGAGAGAAAGAGAGGTTCACGGTAACTGACTGAGTAACTGATAAACAGACAAGAACAGAAAAGGTAACATATTACGGATATGAATGTGAGTGTAAGAATGTATGTGAATAATAAGCACAGCTGAGGAAGATGAAGAAAACACACACGACTGCTGAAAGCCTCAGTGGTTTGCTATAACAACAAAGAAGAGACAAAACAGCTTATCCTATCCTATCCTTTCCCTTTCCTATTCTATTCTATCATATCCTGCCCTATCCTATCCTATCCTATCCTATCCTTATCCTATCCTAATCAAATCCTATCCTATCCCATTCAGAGATGCAATGATCGAACAAAGTGAGCACATCCCCCGTTCAACAATAACGGTTCTCATAGCTCTAACTTCAACATTATTAAGTCATCAACCGACGAACAAAGAAATGGGCGCTGCTCATTGTCTATGAAACTCGACTCTTATTTCCTCTGGCTTCGTCCTCTTTTCAGATAAATGTAATGTACAGGCCTACATGTTATCTCTTTGTTTCATGCTGTTAGCACGCAAGACATAATATGCCCCTACACCTTACTGCTATTATGACCACCAAATTTGTTGCATGGCGTCGTCAAGAGAGACAAAGGAAAAATAGGGCGCATATCAAAACCCACAGGACCCGAAATTATTCCTGACATTTAGATGATAGGGAACTACCGCCTGAGATCTTTTTTTTTTTTTTACTCGAAGGTGAGGCATATGCGAATATCTGTGCCTTTTCCTTCCGCCTACTGTCAATGTCCAAACAATGCCACTGTTCTAAATTTCATCCCTGATAATATATATAATATAAAGCAGCATTAATATTTCGCTCACTTGCGGCTGACGAAGTAATTTGTAAAGATTCCTAATATCCGAAAACATGTGTACACTACATATTGGCTATATCCATTTCAAGTAACCTCTACTGGTAATCGTTACGTTCTATAATACGTCTTTCAACCTCCTAGAGGAGATTATCTCGACGGGGTTTTGTTTAAAACAAACAACAAACAGAAAGCAAATCATATTTTTCCTTTAAAACAAATAAAATAAAAATTAAATAAATAAATTAATTAAATTAAAAAAATATTTTAAAAAAACTTTTTTGGTCACTCGTGGGTCCCTTGCTATGATAATCATCAATAATTTTAATTTCAAGCTACATTAATTTCTAACATCAGACTTCCTGGTATAAAACTCTCAGCATTTTCTTCATCCATAGCACCACGCCGTGAATGTTACTTACTTACTGTATTTGACTATTTTGCCAATAAAAGTGTTACTTCAGACCACATCTGCTGTGCATACAATGACTTTCTAGTTTGGCGTGCACGGAACTATACAAAACTGGGTCAGAAGAGATGGAGCCCTCCAGATATCTATCTGGAATGAAAGGCCTTTATCCGTCACGTGATGTGGTGAGGCCTGTCGTTTTTTTATTCATGACTGTATAGGTCATCCCCGGGCGTGGGGGGAGAGGGGGAGGGATAGAGTGAGGGTGGAAAGAGGCAATTTACGATAACAGCTCACTAATTGGATGCACTTCACGTGTAGTTTTTCACTGCTGCGCTAATATAATCAGCTGCTATTACTCCAAGGGCACACCAGCGCTGCCCGCAGCTTACATCAAAGCGTAAACGTACAAAGGCATGTACGTTAGTCTATACATAACGCATTATATGATGGCATTTAACATGCGTTGTTTGCTGAATCTCACTTTCTGCCTCGGCAATGATAATGCAATATCCAGTAACCAAAATAACAGTAATAAAAGTGATAATTGTAACAGACCATTAAAAAAAAAATGCATTGTGACTCATTCCGAGTCTAAAATCCATAAAGGATCGATGGCATTAACCAGACATGATACATATATCTACATTACAGCTGTAAGGATTTCTAATCCCACTGGTCAACTAATTGAGGCTTCTTCATCTACTGCTTTTCCATGAGTCTTGCGTAGATATCGTGGTTATTTTCAGAATGGGCCTGAACATCTTGGCAGCCCAAAGTAACATCTCTCTGCTGGACTTAGACCGTCAAACCCTAAAATGCGATGTCTTTCAATTAAAATATCGAAAAACAAAACAAAACAAAACAAAAAAACAATTCTAGCCCCATCCAACACAGTAGATGGACAAGCATTTGAACAAAGGAATCGAAGACGTTTTTCATGTCATAGCACTTGAGATTGGGTTTCAAAACTTGCCTTCGGCGATGCTAATTTGTCGCAAAATGTATTTACGTTGTAACATGTTTCAAAACTTGTCTTCGGCGACGATAATTTGTCGCGGAATATATCTGCTTTCGTAATAATTATGCTTGACAATAAAAAAACAAGGATTATCTAATGCATTAATTAGCCCGAGGTATAAAAAGCTATGATGTTTCATTTTATGTCTGGGGTAACTGTAATGGATTTTTTGTCTCAAGTGATTGTCAATGGGATTTTATATCTCAAGTGTTTTTCAGCGGAGTTTATATCTCAAGTGACTGTCGATAGATTTTATACATTACGTGATCTCACCAACGGATTTTATATCTCAAATGATTTCCAATAGATTTTGTCCCAAGTGATTCTACCGACGGCTCTTTTTTTTCCAAAATAATATATTCCCTTGATTTATAGATACATATTGTATTTCCAGCTGCCCATAGCTTGTTCTTCAGCAAACAAATCTAAATATTTCCCCCATGTGCAGACAGGCAGAAAAGCAGATGTGCCCGGATAAGACATAGCTCATGCATAATGCAACAATATCTACAGTGCTGAGAGAAGGGACGAGATAGGTGGCATTGATTTCTTGTCACATGCATGCGATAAGGAACTTCATTTTCTTATGTCTGCGGCATGAAAGGTCACGGTGCTAAAAAGGTTAAGGCCTTGAGAATCCCAGTCCCCATTTCCAGAAAACATTTTTTTTTTTTTAATATTCATCATGACAAAAATATATCTACACGTCGGCAAAAATAAGAAAAACAAAACGAGAATAAACAAAAACCTAAAAAAAAGGATGAAAAAGAACAGCGAAGCAAATAAAGGGTCCATGCTAAAATGAAAAACAAAATGAAACAACCAAGTCTATTTTTTAAATTTTTTTTTCAGTTTCTTCAAAAGATGATACTGAAAGTGCCGATCTTAAATAATATGGCCCCACTTGAGATAGATATGATTAAGGTTCCGCTTTAATCTTCCCAATGTCACCCACAAAAAAAATAAAAAAAATAAATAAAAGGAAATAAAACTTTATGGAATGGATACTTTTCCACCCAAGTCGGATGAACACCAATAAAGGAAACAAGACAAAGCAGGAGCCTCGCTTTAATTAATTTATTTATTCCAATATTCATCTCTTCCATGAGAAAAATGCAAATTAACTAGGTGGAAATCAGTAAGCACTTTTTTTTTGTTTGTTCTAGTTGTTTCATAAAGCGCTTAGAGCCTGCACTACACGAGGATAAGTGCTAAATAAATGCTCTCTAATATTATTACTACTAATACAGGTATTGGCGTTTCCCACAAGTAAAACAAAGAGTCAAAATAATATAAATGAGAATTCCCATGTGTTTCCGCTCTAATCATTCACGACAACACCAACCTTTCTCGAAGAGAACAATACCGACTTAAAAGACGGTGGAAACAAGAGAATAGTGTGCTCGGTGTCTAAAAAGTTTACAACTTACACGGTTTACTCTATCCACTAAAGTTAAGATCCACCGATAAATTACTCTCCATGTGAAAATAAAGTTGCCAAAGTTCAATTTATGTATTTTATTTCAAAATCTCATTCAACCCGATTGTGTTTTCGAGTAGGTGCTTAAAGTGCATATAACTGATCCCTGGCTGTTATGGAAATGACAAGAGCAAACGGCAAAGCACGGCGTTTATCCTGTTTGCTATTGGAATCCACATGGGGCTGTTGTGATTGTTTCAATAAAACTTTTAAATCTTTTTTTAACTTCTGAAGAGTGGAAATGCTATGACATTAAATCAAGTTGTTTCTCTCTCTCTCTCTCTCTTTTAACTATCATATGCACGCTGCCGTGTTTAAAAAGATTAATCTTATTTCGTGACCAGCCTGTAGTCACGTGGAGATTCAAAACGAGCTCACTTGTCCATATTTTTTATTTCATGAATACCTGCCTGCATTCCTGGTCAAATCCACCCGCTTCTCATCAAAACACCCCGAAGTCCATACCGACAAAAGAAAAAGATAACCTGGTTTCTTCTCTGATCACTCGCCACAATAATGTCCAGCCTCGTAACAAGGGCCAAAATTGCGTCAGCGGCAATGCAATCATCGGCTTCGAGCACGATTCTCACAGAGCTCATGCTGTGATGGAGCAGTGGCCGCACACAAAAGGTGACGAGCATGAAGCCAGATTAGATGACGGCTGAATCCAACGATGATTAGGCATCGATCACAAAGGGTGACTCTGGGTTCATTAATGGTTAATACAATGATACAACGCTACAATCAAAGCTACAAGACAGAAACTTAGTTCATGATCGCTACATGAATAGAAACAGCATGAGACATATTTGTAAAAGCTTTGATCGGAGTTAGTAATTAAAACATCGGTCCGCATTTAATCAATACCTGAACATAATCTATAAAACCTACCAGTTTGTGTAAAAACATTTCAATGATCTTGGTTACGGTCTCTCGCATTAAAATGATCTGTTTAATATCAGTGATGCACATATCTTGAAAATAATTTGCTCTCATCCTCCACGTGTAAACTAAAAGTCGCAATATCTTTTCAAAGTTACAATTGCCCAGTTCATAAACTTTATACTTGAGTCAATCACTGAGGCCGAGGAAAATCTGGATTTGCCTGTGTCCATTTGAAGTACGTCGATCTGGTCCTTTTAGTGATGTTTCAACAGTTGTCATGTTTTCTTATATTTTTCATAAACTTTCGTGTCACCTATGTCAGGCATAAACATCTGCCACTAGATGTATACAGTCACGAATCTCTAGCAAATGACCGATAATGCGATAAGGGAACGATGAGACAACATCGAATCGTTTTTTCTCTTTCATTTTTTCTGACATAGAAACCAATTACAGCCTCGGAAATTTTCTTTAAACATTCCCATCCAGTTCTCCGGTCACTGTAACCTAAAATTCTATCATCTCGCATTACCTTGTGCAGCTTGTGACACAGAAAATAGAACAAGACAGAACAACAGGACACAAAACATGGCGGCGCTTTCATTTCAATCCGCGGTAAGACAGCGGTGTCATTATGTACTGGCACAAGCCCCAACTTAGAGATCTACAAAAGCGCAAAAAGCCGAAGAGAAGCTTATATTTTTCACCTTGTAACCGTTTAATGCCAGAGACAACGTTTAATAGTAAACTGCCATTAAAAGTCACGTTTTACTCTATTTAGATCAACGATCGAATGAGGTTTTCGTACTCAGTGGAAACTGTTCGTGGCTACAAGTTTGTAAAGCAGGATTATTTCCTTGTAGAAAAAAAGGAAGCTTGACTGAGGAGTTACTTCGTTTATTCCCTTGCACGTATAGATAAACGAACTGATGGACGGTGAGACATAATACACAACAGAATTTTTGACTTTTAGATATCACATAGGGACTCATAAGGTGAAATAAAAATTATAGTAACAGAAAATATTTTAATGGCAATCGTTTGTTCCTCTTACAAACGTCCTATTCTGAAAAAAAAAAAAAAAAGGGAATGAAGAGATGTAGCAAACACCAACCAAGCTCTTTCTGAATTGTTAACAAAACCTGGCTTGCACACGCTGTCTCGCATTGAACATAAAACACGATAATTTATAATTCTGAAAGAGGGGTCTAAGCCCATGTCACTGTAAAACAGGAGACTTCAAATACGTCTTGAAGGCTGCGTCAACAAAGCCAGGAGAATATAAATTGGATAAGACAAACATAAATGAAAGTAAATTCTGTCCCAGAACAAGCCCGGTTAATGGGGAAGGTCTTGTGTAACCAGGATAGCCGGACAGACACCTGTAATACATGTGCAGATCTGGCGCCCCATGTTTGAGTTCAATATTAGGAAACTTAACATACTGACAGCCACAAAGGCTTTGACTTTATGGGGGCATGCGCTGTTGTTCGGCCTCTGTTGTCGTTGCACGTATAGATAAACGAACTGATGGACGGCGATACATAGAAACGGACAGACAAACACACAGACAGACAGGCAGACAGACAGACAGACAGACAGGCGGGCAGGCAGACAGACATGCAGACAAACTGACTGATAAACAGACACACACAC
>JBCEWB010171447.1:0-10201 GCA_039654565.1 Peronia peronii | reverse complement strand
GAGAGAGAGAGAGAGAGAGGGGGGGGAAACCGGAAATACTAGATTTCAGTTTTTTTGAGAAAATTGAAAAGCACAATTTGAAGACTAATGTATCATGCTGTGTTGAAATTAAGATTTTTATGTTTGCATTAGATGAAAGTATGTTTATTTATTTTGATACTCTTCACTTTTTATATATCTCCGATGATCGATATTGGAGTGGGGGCAAAATGATAACATAAAGTACAAATTTGACATCTCTGGTTTTACTCTTGTTTTCATATCATGAAGTATGATATGGCATTTTTTGCCCCTGAGTAATATAAAATCTTTAGGGTTTGTGTTCTACTTCATGTAAAAAGTAGGAGGGGCTCCGGTTGAATGATTTTGGTTCAATTCCAATGTTGTTGTACTTTTGCATGATCACCGACTTTACATCTCAGTTCTTCCTGCCACTGCTGACAGACTATTCCATTCAAAATCTCCTCTTATTTATGTTGTTTTCTTCAGTGAGAGAGAATAATGGAGCTGTTATGATATGGAGGAACTCCTTCCAAACCTAATAAAATACAAACAAGGAATTTCCATATCTATAGCCCATAATAATCAGGCACTCTTTCGTACAGCATATATATATTGATGAAATTTCCCAATTTACAAGGTAAAAACCTGGTCTGCCTGACTCCATGAACTTTAGTCGCCATGAGGGATTATTAGTTTGATTGATTCACCCGCTTCCACCACATCTGTGTTGAAATACATATATGGTTTCTGCTTTTTAAAAAATGAGTTTTTGTTTCCTCCTAAAAGTTGTGCTTTTTCTAAAGGTATTAAAAAGTGATTCTACTGATGTACCGGCTACTGTCAACCAGGTTGCTATATGCAGTGATAGATCATCAATATTCTGATATCAATATACTGATACGGACAAAGGATGTACAAAAGACTTGATCATGTCTAGCGATATTTTGAGCCCCGATGCCAGGGAAGGATATTGACTGACCACTCTGAACCGAAATAGACTCACAATCATGCAGAGTGTCCGTGTAAGCTTTCACCCGATGCTCTAGAATAAACTTTCACCTCGTGGTAAGAGTTAATCTTATTTTATATCTGCTGCTTCAAAGCACAGTTTTGAATTATCTGACATGATAAAGGTTACAACACTCTTGGTCTTGACAGAGAAACATATGGCGGCCACGAATAGGATTTCAAGAACCCGGAAGTGACTCTATAGGGGTCTTTTTGGTGATGGGGAATAGGGAGCAAAATTCGAGAGAGCTGATATGACAGAATACCAGGGAAAGGGCAAAACATACAAAGGTCATGGGGTGAGGGCTAATATCTGTGAATAGGCTGTTGTAAGGCTGAAAGTCACATATAAACCTTTCCATGAAAATTCTGTGTTTTTCTCAAAACTACATATTTTTTTTTCACTATTTTGCTACCTATCTTTTTTTGAATTTTTTTACCGATTCCAGCCAGATTTGGCATACATCCTTTTCACAACAATATTAAAAAGAAAACATATATGTGCATGTCCCATTCTGTTTGTAGGTTTTGGAGAGAAATAGTTTGTTGTTATGAAAAAAGGATGAAAAGAGAAACTTTACTACATGACAGTTTCAAAATTTAAAAAAAATATTTTTTTTTTGCACAAAACACACTGTACTTACCTTTTTAGACAATATTCCAAACAATCAAGTTCCATTAATATTTTGGCGGAGGAGACAGCTATTTCAAAGTGGGGAAAATCCAAGATTGCGACATTGCCATGGCAACCGTTCGAACCAGTCAGTTTTGCACCGCTGTAACGAATCATGATTATACATGTTGGGTACACGCGAGTGCGTGTTGTGAGCGATGCTTAGGGGATCGTAATTGTATATACTGGGTCCTTGCAAGTGTATGTTATGAGCGTGTGTATGCTGGCCCGTGGAAATGCTGGGTCACCGAATGTGTCTGAGATATTCTCTAAGCATTTTGTGCGGGATGGTTTTTAGTCAGATCTTGTGTGTGTGAAGTACGTCACCTGTGCGCACTTCGTCACGGTTTTATGTGTGACGATAATGGTAGCGAGGACTGGTAGGTTCGAGAGAGTTCGAGACAGTGAGGACTGGTAGGTTCGAGAGAGTTCAAGACGGGCTGGTGTCTATATAAGGGCTGAGAGAGGGAGAGGAAAGAGAGAAAATGTAATGCAGTGAGTGCCGTATGCATCGGAATTAGACAGCTGCTTTGAAGTTTGTATTGTTACCAAGCACCTGCAATAAATTCTGCATCATTTCGACGTCGAGGATTCCTGTTCTTATTTTTCCGTTCTTGTGTGCGTCTCGTCCGCATTCATGGCCTGATTACCACTTACAACGTCACAACTAACACCCATTCACATTCAAAGTTCGTGTCAACCGCCCTCTTCTAATATGAACATGCTAAACTGGATGAAAAATTGTCTTTCTGCAATGCCGTAATAAATAGAGAAATAAATAAATAAATAAATAAATAAATAAATAAATAAATAAATAAATAAATAAATAAATAATCTTCAACACCCCCCACCCCTTCCACGCCCTCCCTCTCCTCTCTTAACATCCACAAAATGTACATTGTCCATATTTGATGAGACTAGTTGCTTGAATGCACCGTGCTAGGATCAGGGCAAAGGGAAATTTTGAAAAAAAAGCTGAGGAAAAATTCCAGTGAAGACTCAGCAAGATTATAAACCCACCATATTGGGATTCTGAGGCAAGCACCTTCCCCGGTAACCATAATTATTAAGACAGTTTTCCCCAAGAAACATGAACTTACACATATAGACTATCGATAGTATGAACTAATAAATCATTAATTTTTCATTTTATTGATATTATCTTGACACTTCAAAAACCTTATAGCCAGACTCTGTGGTTGCACAGTCTGATTCCTATCTGTAGCTTGCCATCATCTTTCTCTCTCTTCTTCACACTTTCTTCCTATTTTACCCCCTTTTTTGATTTTGATTTTAAAAAATTTTTGATATTGCTTAAAAATTTTCTGTCACTTTTGGATAGCGATCGGCAAAGACCATATTGAAAAATAAAGGCAATCACGTGGCAAAACGCGTGTGGCTAACTGGTTAAAGAGCAAGTAATCTGGAAAATTTTATGACTTCTCAGGTTATTCCCCTGTGTAACATCGTAACCTAATATCTTCAGGCTTTTTCCTTGTGCCGGAATTTTTTAAATTAAAATTTTGACCGGTTACACGTGTTGTTTTATATGAAACTTGTTGACAAAAAAGCAGAGTCACCTGAACTAGCAGGACATGCAGTTAATCCAAAACTGAGAAAAATTGACATCTTATGTTTTCCCCTTGTGCCCTTCATAAATATTATGTATATTATATATATATTAATATTATTTACTTAGTGTAATCTGTGTATTATAATATCTAGCTAACTACTTGTTAGTGATTCATTGTGGACTTGGCTATGAAATTTCAAACTGGACTGGACAGCCTGCCGGATGGTGAGATAAAATTAAAGAAACAAGTGACTAATAATTGCTTCGATGATTTGCCGTTCAGCGCCCTCGGGGCCGTGGGCCAGAAAACATCGCATAGTCACACGCTTTCATGGACTTCGGTCTGAGATAACAATCTAGCCATGGGTTTTCCACGGTAAACGAAGTCCATATCTGATGCCTCCACGTTGGCAGCAGCTGGACAACGGTTATTGTTGACCTCCTAGGAGTTAGGAGGCTAACATGGCCGGCTAAGTCAGGTGGGCTGCCCGGGGCTGCCGCCGGGTAACTTTCGGCAGCTAACTTACGTCTTGGTAGTCTGTGTAGGGGAAACTGATCAAGCACCAAATCGGGACCTGTTTGAACCCTGAGGCGTGTTCCGTAGCCAAGCGCAGCGCTTCGTGTGCACGCCAAGCCCAATGCTTGGTTAGCACAGCATAACGGAACAGAGTGCTTGGCAAGCACAAAACAGCTGTTTATGGTTGCTCAGCAATTCTCTTGTGTGTGATTGGAATTTACGTTCGATATAGACTTAGACGATTACATGACTATAAAATAGCTAAATGTATCTCATTTCTAGAATTATTTGACAAGTTTTCATTTGGGTTTGGTATGAGCTCACATGAAATTTCCGCTTACTTTCCATCCAATTTTTAACGGTGAAGGAGTCTTTAACGTGCTAAACATTCATGATTTATCAATCTGAAATGGCTAGTAAATGGCTAGACGTCGGCAAGAAGTCGACTGAAAAAAAAAAGTTAGGTCCGAAATTTTCCCCATTCCCCCTCGCACGGTTACGATTTTGGTAAGCTTTTCAACCTCCTAACGTGGTGGTTATGTCAGCCCCCTCGTAGGACTAGAACCGACGTTTTCACGGAGAGCCGAACTCGAAACTCCTACATCACGCCCACCCCCCCCCCCCACCCCCCGAATCATCAATGCCATTGACTGTCTTGAACCGATGGGTGCCGCCATTTTTCCTTGCGAGGAGTAAGCACCTCGTAACGTGTGCTTGCTGTGCTTGGCAAGCAGCGAGGCAAAAAGCTTGCGAGTGCTTGCCTACGGAGTGCTGCTCGCCAAGCGCAAGGCAAAAAGCTTGCGAGTGCTTGGCTACGGAACAGACGTCTGGTATGTACGGAGGATCCACTTCCTTTGCCTTTCTCGAGGAGTAAAAAGAGCCAGGACAAAAACAATTCTATTTACGGTCCCTTTGGGGCCTCACCGCATAACAATTAAACAGGCTTTTATCTAGGAGATTTGCCCGCATTAGATGGGCAATTTATCTCCCATCTGCGTACAATGAAAAAGCGTGCAGGGCAGCAGGGGCAATGTTGACCCTGTTAGCTCGCCGCTAGGGATGCATGGCTCCGACCACTCATGACGCAAATTGATCAGGGTGGCACAATTTGGCACTAGTGGACGACCCAGCTGGGAGAGTCGTAATGGCTGGCTATTAGCAGAGTCTGGGCAACTCTGCATAAAGGTCCGGAATGCTTTTGATCATAGATGGAATGATGTAGGAAGGACACCACAGAATGAAAGAGAAGCTAACGTCTGCCCATTGGACTGGCAAGTCCTATCTGTATCAAATGCAATCGTCTTCACTGCCGGCGAGGGATGATTTAAGCCCTCCGTTGAAGCGACAAATGGAGCAAGCGGTTGCCACCTCATAGTGCCGGGAACTATTCCTTTGCATGCTCCACCCCCTCGAATACTATACAGTCTCCGAAATCGCAGCATCTAACACATTCGGGAATACAAAGAAACAACAAGGCATGCATGCTGCTAAGAGTTTTCTAAACTCGCAGTGGGGAACTGGTATTGGTACAAAGTGACGCTAACCGTAGAAAGGTGATGATTGTTTCCGATTTCATGGAAGCGATCATTAGGAACAGGGGTGCAAATTGCCCTCCCTTCCCCCCATTGATTTCTTAATGAATATTAAAGACTTTCGTACGTGCTAATAGTCACGACCACTCTGATGAATGTTCTAAAACTTGGCTAACGGGCGGAACCCGCATAGGACTGATATTTTTGTGTTGAGGAATCAGGCCACTGTCGAATAGCCCATGCTGAAAAAGTAGATCCACGACACAATTTATTTAAATCATAGTGGGCTCTTAAAAATTCAGAACATGGATAACAATTTACCTGTCAACAAAATACATGAATTACCCCTCCAGCAACCACCACAATTTTACGGCATATGCTATTAGAGCGAGCTCTTCGCATCTTGATCAGTTTTCATTTATATCAAAGGCGAAAATACCATCAGAGACTAAGTCATTAAACTTATGAAGCAGTCGAAAGAAGCGTTTGTCACCTATTAAGTGACATTTTTTTTCTGAAAAACGTTATGCAAATTCTGACCACTCTTTTTCTTAGAACTCGTGTCAGATAAAAGGGTATAATTCTGGGGAGTAAATTATCATAGGGAGTGAATAATCCTATTGTTAGGTCAGCATGAAATTAATATACTACAGCGATTGTTCATCCACTCAGTATGAAGCACGAGTCAAGCTTCTCGAGCAGCAGCATTCGGAAGTGAGTATTTACTATGAAATCGTAGCATCTTTTCAATATTTCAGGACTCGTCCCATGTTGAATCCAGGTTGGCTTTATTTTTTCTGAATTATAATCAGTTGCACAAAATATAACATCTGTCCAAACAAAATGCATGTAAAGTTATTCTATATTTCTTCTTGTCTTGTACAGTTCTGAGCTGCACAAAAATGACCACCGTCATATTATTGTTCAAAGTGATATGTCTTCCACAATGTAAACGATAGATATTTACGATATTTATCACGAGAAAGCTCACAATATTAAACAAAGGAATGATCCCAACCACCACGCGAGCACTGAGAGAATCAGAACATATCCATTGCAAATCACATTCCTATAGTTCAAATGCCCACTCGGCTTTGATGTTAGGGGTATTATGTGGGACAGTGGCTTGACTCCCCATCTGAGCAAAGTTTAACTCTACCAATGTGCCTGACGTGGGAATTTAGCGTCAAGCTTTATAGATGGTCCTTCAAGATACAGCAATTTACTTGAACATTTTCACATGCAAATGAATGAAACAGTCGCAGTTTCCTTTTGAATATACCATGACACTCTGTCTCTGAGATTGATAAAATTACTAATGCTCACCAATAAAACTACGAAAGTGTCTGGATTCGTATAGATGGAATTGAAGTAGATAATTGATTTTTGCGTAGGTTATAATGATATAATATAATTATAGTGAATTTTCACAAAGTGTTTCAGATCAATATTCTTTCTAGATAAACTGTACAGACGTCAGACGCAAAGTTACCATCTGCGTTTTTTAAAATTTTCTTAAGTTCGCCATGAATCTTCAACGCTGAGATTTTGGAAAAATGATTTATAGGACTATTGAAGGGGTTAGTGGCGAAAGTTTCCATGACTTTTCGGCGTTGCTGTACCCTCAAGATAGTAAGTTTTCTTTTAGTTTGATGAATTCAAGCAGCGCCGAGTACCTCTGGTCGTTCAGGAAGTGATGTCACCGAAGAAACAACAGCTGCTGTGAAAATTATGATCTAGCAAGCTGCATAAGTGACATATAAGGAGATGGAACTTCCATCACTACGTGTTTGAGAATTTTTACATAACAGGTAACGGGTACTCAAGATTTCGTCAGGTGGGTCCCTCGTTAGTTGACAGAACAGCAAAACCAGCCGTTCCTCGATTTCTGCCGTCATATTCTCATATGCTTAATCAGTTTATGAAAGAGGCTATCGGCTTACAGAAATAAACATCTTAATTGGCGATGAGATAGGATAAACATCTTAATTGGCGATGAGATAGGATATACACGTATGACTCCGAAAGCAAATGCCAACCTCAAGGTTGGCTGCTACCTCGCGAAAGACCCCAATGAAGTTTAAGCGAACTCGGAGCAAAGGCAAGGAAACGGTCGCCTCTTTCTTCTGTTGAAAGAGATATGTGGTTTTAGTTCCTGCAGAAAGAGCCCCAATAGTGACTGTAAACTGGCATACGATGCTAATGCATTCCCACGGTGCTCGAGAAATGGACGGAAAGACACAAAAACAGGTATCTGTGGACTGCTGCGGTACCATAAAAAATGTCGAGTGCTCACCGCGACAAAGGAAACAACGTCATACTGTCTCCCCCCCCCTCCCCCCAATCCACCTTTCCTTTTTTTTTACTCACCTGTAACTTCTTTCTTTCCCATAATCAATAAACGGCTGAGTAGAAGGAAATTTGTATCATGCCAAAAAGCCATTGAAGCTTTTAGTGGAGAGGTTATATCAATGCCAACTTCAAAATGGCAGGAATGCTTCAATACTTCTTCTATAAGAATGAAATGGTGCATAATATTTAAAGGGGAGTACTTCGAGAAGACGTGAAAAAATGGAGATAATATCTTCATTCTTTTTATCCAAATCCGAAAATTTTCGTAGCGATCCTCGTATGTGCCAGCTCAAATTCAGTGCTTTCTGCTTTTATGTCGAGGATTTGAAAACCATTAGCCGTGTGTCTGGTAACGGGACGCAGTACTTTTAGCATTAATTTTGCGAACCATGTAAAATCCTGTTGAGATCTTGTTTTCCTGCCCCAAATAACTTGATTTTGATCTCCACAGCCCTTCCTCGTTTCGTATTGGAGAATACGATGACTGCTCTATGCAATGAATTTTGATTTAAAATAAAGTGATAGACTACTAGACGGACGCATCGAGAACATCCACCGGCAAGCAACAATGAGTAAATGCTGCTCTCTTTAGAGAATAAAAATTTAACTAATGTATAATGTATGTGTTTTCATGTGTGCATTATCTGGGTGCATCTATATATGGCTATGTTATGTATGGGAATCTATAAAGAAACGAAAAACAACCAGCAGTCACTGAAATGAACGCTAACCGGGTGGGTTGTTGGGAGGGGACGACAGTGTCAGATATAGAAATACTTAGTCACGGTCTAGATTATTGGATAGATTGGTATTCCAGGATGAGAATGACCCCTTTTGATACACTTGGGCACATAATATCAGAATCAAAAACAATGTGAGCCAAAATAGCAAAATATTTCGTATACGCTTGGGTGTTATGAGGAATGGACTGGAATAGACTGACAGTAACAGTACACATTATAGACATTTAGGAACGATGCTCTTCTGTGTGTTTATGCGGAGTTCTCTTAAAAGGATGTAGACAGGTAATCGGGCAGGAAAGAGATAGATAGCCAATACAATACAGTAAGAAAGTCCTGGGCTTAGGCTGCATTTGGGCATAATTTTTAATTCTGAAAGGGGAATAAATATCAGATCATTACATTCATCCCGGTACACCAACAGTAGTTTCTCCTATCGTTTCCAGGATAATAAACTCGAGTACCAGGCCTGCCACCATTGACTGAGGCGCTTATCCCTATCCAGATATAAATGGCAGGAAGAACTGATGGGTTCTGGAAGCTCATCGTACACTTAGGTGCCTTGACCTCAGCAATTGGGTATTATTACTATCCTATCCTAAACCTGATCTCCCTCTGCCTCAATAGAAACTGTCATTGTTCAAACAGGGGTAAGAGGACACTTGATCTCTTTGCCTACAATTACCATGCTAAACCTTTCAGAACACGGAGGAAAAGAGTCTTAAGTTTTTGCTATGGTCGATTACATGACTGAATAGGCAGAGAAGGAAATAGCATTGCCGAGGGTACTGTTTATAGTGGCACAGCATTTCAACATACTGGATATACTTATGTTTCTGAGAAAAGGAGCAAATTTAAGTCCAATTACTTAACAACAAATAAAAAAAAAACCCAAAACCAAAACGAAACCAAAGTAAACAAACAAACAAACAAACAAACAAACAAACAAACAAGCAAACAAACAAACAAAACAAACAAAACAAACAAAAAACTTTGAAACTTAATTAAAAAGGTCTGCCCCTACCATCCCCTTGTCTTCATCTAGAGCAATAACTAATCAAAGCCAAAACGTCTACTACAAAGTTTTTTTTTTTTTCTATTTACCTTTGCCTACCCTGTCTTTCTGCACTGTATGTCATTATGTGTAGCAATGCACACACACACACACACACACACACACACACACACACACGCGCGCGCGCGCACGCACGCACGCACGCACACACACATACACACACACCCGCACGCAGCTCACACACATAAGGAGGTGGAGTCAGGGGGAGAGGAAAAGAATGACTGATTAGAGAAAACAGCTTTGTGTCTCTTTTCGGTTAGAATGGATAGAAGACAGAAAAACAACTCAGCAAAACGATGATACTGATCTAGTACATCTTTTAACAATAAAAACAGTGTGCAACATCATTATATTGAAACATTTTTTAAAAATCTATTCAAAGGCAGTCTACAAACCACGTAACTTTCCCTCATATTCTGGTAAATAAGTTTTACAAAAGAATTCTTTTCCACCCTTTGTCGGTAAATGCTTAAGAGCTTTGAAGGGGTGGATAAAGTAAGTTTTCTCGGCAGCGAAAAAAGTCCAGGGATTGTCCCTGTTTTCGCCCCATAAACTAACACCTTTCATATAAATAATATCTGTTTTTCTAGCTAGCCCGAAGTGCATGACTGGCACAGCCATTTCGATTAAAGATGTGTGTTTCCGAAACAGTTCAGAGGCCAGAATGTAATCATATCTGAGAACTTCAGGAATATAAAAAATGTCAGTAGCTCTGTGTATGACGAAGT
>JBCEWB010171436.1:0-10202 GCA_039654565.1 Peronia peronii | reverse complement strand
TTTAAGAAAAAAAAAAAGACCCCCTTTCCGCCCCCCCCCCCCCCCCCCCCCTTGAAGTTCAAGAGATACCCTATCAGAAAACCACCATGACAATGTACCGGTCTTCATAACTCTCCTGTACCAGAAGATTGCTTAATCCTAAAAGCGTCAGAACAAATTCTTGGGACGAGGGCTTCTATTACGATATTCTAATAATATTTAAAGATATGACATTTTGGCCCAAAATGCAATATATTTCGAGTATTTTCCTACTACAGTGTATGTTGCTGGGAAAGTAACCCGAGTTTAAAGTAGAATGAACTTCTAGGGTTAAATCACTCCGTCAAACAGTTCTTCCAGTTTCTCAAAGTAACCCCAATTTTTCTTAAATCTGGTCTATTGTCAGTTGCTATTCTCAGGCAATTATTTCTTGACTTCTAGTCATGACACTAGGGAAAAAATAGCAGCGCAAGTATGATATTTTTCCATGTTGATAATACGGACCTTGCAATTCACTGTGTTCTCACTAACGGAAGTGCACTATAAAAATGTGAAATGATATCGGGGTCATGGATTAACTGCAAGGCATAATATACATTAACGATTGATGTAAGATGACTGATCTACTCACTCTGGTAATGTTCTGATGTGTGCTCAGAAACTGGACGTAGACTGATGTTCTCCGTCTCATACTGACCACGTCCGACCCTTTGAAAAGCTACTGATGGATTCTTTACTATAGAAACAAGGACAAAAATATCAAATTAACTGATGGCAATACAGGTTTACGATGGATACATAAGAAGACATGGCAAACCATCACTGTATTTTTTTTTATCCAAGGATTGTGGAAATTAATGAGTTGTACATGCATTTGTTTTCCAAACTGCAGAAGAAATTGAAACAAAGTACATTATGCTATTTACTATGGATCGTCATTACTGTTGTTTTAGAAGTTGCAATGAAATACGATTTCCATGAATTAAAAAAAAATGTTAAATTACTCCCATTAATTGAGAGTACATGTCTTTAAGGACGAACGATCACTAGTGCTCCATACTGATCTTCTTTTGACATTTTATCTCTTTATGTTTAATATGATAATGCCCTTTTGTTAAACACCAGTGAGGTCCTCAGTAACATTACGAGAATATCATCAGCTATAAAACCTTCCTAAGATAATCAACACTGTATTATTATTCACTTTAAATGGCCCACAAGGCAAAATGACAGGCACTGAAGTCCATTTTGAGGCAATTTATCTTAAAAGCGAAAAGATATTTCTCTGATGTCATTGTATAGTCTAGAGGCTCCAGTTTTAGATTTTATACTTTGGACATTTTTTACACTTTAGCTGTTAAACGTAACTGTTCGTTATATTTTTTCCCTCACTGAACTTTCTTGACTTTATGTGGGTGGTGACTTCGATACTTTTCGTTCTAGGCTTGCATTTTCCGTGGTATTTAACAATGAATTATACAATAAGTTGTATAAGATGACTATTAATATATTGATAATTGCAGCTGAACTTTGTACATTGTTTGATTACCAAGTTTAAGGACTCCCAATGTTATAAACACATGGATTTATATTTGTAGGCATCCCAATTACTGTAAACTCAACGATGAATATGTGTAATCTTAACACCATCAACGTACAGATGAAACATAAATGATTTTAATGAGTTTGACGAACATAAACTCTCTGGTTGATCACATGTCTGGCTGCATGAAAGTATTTCACAATATAAACCCCTGCAATAACTCAATCAAAGTTAAAGATTCAGTCTGGAGAAAGTAAACTGACGGAGGGCTCAGGGAAGAGCAAAACAGCCAGCAAACGTATTAGGGAATGAATATGGAGTAGAAAATAAAATTGGATAAAATAAAATAGAACACCAAGTAAAATATAAATTACAATACTATAGGATAATGTCAAACAAAGCAAAACAACACAAAGTAAACAAAGTAAAAATAATGAGGTAAAGTCAATGTTGGAAGGGCTTATGTTTGCAGTGACTATTCCAAACCTGATGGTCTTTGATGATGGCCTCTCTTCCAGCACATACAAGAGACAATGACAACTGATATGAAGAGGAGATCGGTCAGTAGCACAACGGTGATGATGAAGGTAAGAGACAGACCACCTGCTGGTGATGCTGTTTAGATAACAGAATATGAGAGAACGGAACAGTTTTTGAGCGTTTTACACTTAATTGTTAAATTCAGTGTGAATGGTATTTTGAAAGAGTAGAACGTTCAAGTGAGCAGCCAAACTTGAGAGTCTGATTCAGTGATTGTCAGTCATTCGTTGATTTCGTTCACTTAACTTTCTATTAATAATTAAAGAAAGACTCGTATGTTGTCTAAGGATTGCAGTCAGTGTTTCTGTTGCTAAAACTTTAAGTTTACCAACCACCTATCATATTCTTTCATTGTCTTTTTGAGATATCGCTGAAAAACATAAAACGTATTTCATATAGCAATACGTGAACGTCTTTTTTAAATTGTTTCGCAAATCCTGTGCCTCTTCTTCTTTTCTGTCAGATGAACAGTGAATCTTTCGAAATGACAAAAAATAATATGTCATAGAAATTGATTGGCAGTCGGTTGGAACTAAAACTATTCAGTACAGAAGGAAAAGAACTTATTGTTTTATATTTGAAAAAAAAATCGTTTGATTAATTTAGCCATAATATACAGAACCTCATAATTTGCTTCTTTGTTTCAACAGAATCTGCCAAATAAGAGGATTTTATTATGGGAATAACATGAAATGTGCACATATCCAAAACAAATTAATTAATATTAAATTATATATATTAATAAATACACATAAATATATTATAGTGTTCTAATTCACGAATCTCTTTTCAATTACTTGAGTTAGTTTGCTATGTCAAATTGTTTATTATAAAGAATAATCAGATGCATCCCAGTATTTCTAAATGGTTTTGGTGCTCTGTACCCCGATAACAGACAGCATTATAAGCATTGTGTTTGTGTCTGTCTCAGACCACCGTCATAACCAGGTGTCCATTGCAGAGTGACCGCACTGCTGTATAAGGCACTCACATGCAGATCATGTGGACACTCGGGAGGAACAAAAACTATTGAATATTAAGAAAAGGAATCTTTTTGTTATTTTGTGTTTGTTTTTAAATCAAATTCAGTCATAATTCAGAGCCTCACAATCTTTTTCTTTATTCCATAATGATCCACTGAGGGAAAAGATTATAATATGGGAATACTTTTATTGGAACTTACATATTTTGCAATATAAAATTTTTTCTTCTGCCATCAATCTTAGGTCAATATTTTCACTGTGCATGTATAATTGGCATCTGATTCAGGATATATCCTTTGAACACTTGCAAGCTTGTCTGTTTGCCATGGAAACTGCCACCAACTTTGATTTTGCCCTGTTTTTCAAAATTTATCTTCTTAATTACTTCCACAACCAAACCTTTCCAAACGTTTCATGCCATTGTAACATCTAAAAGGTGGCACGAGCAAAATCAAAATTTCATTGATTTTTTTTTCGTAGTGTATGAAATTTGTATTTTCATTCATTGAAAGGTGTTTTCTCAAAATGTAAAAGAAATCACATGTAAGCCGGTGTTGTGTTTTTTTTCTTATAATTATTATTTTGTTATGTCAAGGACAGTATGTGAACCAAATCTATGACAAAAATACATTGGTAAATTTTGAAGGAGATAGAAAAATAAGACAAAAACAACGACAACAGCAACAACGAAGTTTGGAGAAAAACGCAAAAACACCTCGAAATGTATTGACTATGAATGACCTTGAAAAAAATTTCAGTATGCAAAAAGCACAACTTTTTGAAATATAGAAATAAACGTAAATATTTGTCTCTGAATTACAGACTTATGTTTTTAGCTTTTACCCGATATAGATCGTGACATACGAAGCCATTTTTTTTGTTCATCTTTAACCATATTGTTTTTTGACGTGGTTGTGGCAGAAAAGGTACTTTTCTATTGCTGCGATTGCTGCTGTCATTTCAGTTAGTGTTTTCTGACTTTTAATTATGGAAACTGAGATGATTGTAAGCCTGACAGAGAATGATTGCTGAGGCTCTAAACTATGAGACGTTATCACAGCTAAGGAATAGCAGATTGTTCTTTGTAGCCGCAGAGTCATGACATATGAGGGTTGCAGATACCGAAGGTTAGAAACTATGATTCATAGTATGAATTTCGAGTCAGAGGTCAGTAGTGCTGACTGTTTAATAGTGCTATTGTATATCTATCTTTATGAAACTCTATTAATTCTGCAGTATGACAAAATGTGGAACTTTAGATAAATCTTGCGAGGTCAGCACAAGGTATAATTCTAAGACAAGAACTAACCTTATGCAATGTCCTGTTTCTGAATTTGATTCGTAATTCACTTACCGTGAAAACCAGATTGTCATTTGTGATATTAGTGATGTTAAATGAATTACCAGTGAGCTTTTATTGTGTCTTCCTAGAGAGCTAAAATGAGTAAGTTCTGTTATCCATTCAGTGAATAAAAAAGCAAGTTTACAGTTCCAACTGGCTATGGTTTTTGATGTGAGATTATGCAAATCTAAAAGACAGGGTTCCAGAATAATGTACTTACGGATTTCCGAGAATACCACAGAGGCGCGTTCGAAGTACTGTTGGGTCACATGCTGAGCAGTGCAAGTACAGATGGTTCCATTTATCTGGTCGGTTATATGAACAGTCATGGCGACTGATTGTCCATTCTGTGTCCTCTCTGACCATTCACTGATGTTCGCTGTTGGAGACTGACATGTCAGAATTGTTCTGTGGACGGGTGGAGTTCCTCCAGCAACACTGCAGTTGATAAGTACGCCTTGTCCTACCTCCGCTGCAATGGTCTTCACATGTTGAGGATGAGATTGATCAATTGCAACAGATATGACGGGGGGATTGCTGGGCGGCTCTTGGGTGGAAAAAAAAGGAAAAAAGAAAAAAACATTCAGTCAATAGAGAGAGAAATAGGTCATGTACACTAATGCGCCCAGAAATATAACTGTGTGAATAGAATGCCATCATTAGTTTGTTATGTATATGTACTTTCTGATCGCCATCAGTGGTGGGGAAAGTACTTTATATTGGTAGTGAGAAATGTCTGGAAGAAAAGACAAAACAGAATTTTACTTGGATGATTAAAAGGTAGTGCAGGTTCCTATGACAGGCTTGATTGTCTTACTTCATGGTAATGGTGAAATGGAATGCCCTGATTCTGAGGTATTAGCTGCAGGTTAGCCACGTGTGATACGAGATATTGGTTTGACGAAGATAAAGAAACAAAACATGTCAAGTTAAGTAAAGTATGGCATAAACCTCACCAATGAAAATGTCCTTTTGTGGAAAAGCTGTAATTGCAGGGTAGGGCCATTTAGAAGAGTTAGAAAGCCGTCCATATACAGTGTGGTTTCCTATCTCTGGTTGAATTGTCATTACACATACTGCCTTGGTGTTGATCACATTGGCTGATCCACGATATTCTTCCATCTTTGGTGAAGATGATGTAAAATTAAAGAAAATAGTGATATGCAATGCCTAATTAAAAGTCAAGAAATAAAGCCATACGCAGTAACTGTCCACAACCTCTGAATAGTAGGGATTAGTTGGACATAATAGACTCTTAAAGGGAAAAAAACAACGTTTCACCTTCTTTAGTATTTATTTACTGGTATGTTTTTAATGTAGATTTAGTTCCATATCTCTACACTGAACGCATATAAAGGGCTAGATTTCTTGAGGAAGAAGGATGATGACAAAGTTGTTGTAAGGTATTTGTTAAAGTGGATGAATTTTAGGTAATCACATTAGGTAAATTAAGGAATTTCTCTATAAAATAATAACATTTTGCATCTACTGTTTTTTTGTTTTTGTTTTGTTTTGGTGAAACCGTTAACTATAGCGAATTCGTAATAAGCCTGTTAACATAGTTCTATGCTGAATGTCAATGGCTGATATCAATAACTTCTTCTGCTTCAGCCCTCTGTAGTCAGAGAATTTAACTTGTAAATTGCCACTTTTGTTATAATGATCTCAACGACAATATTATTATTACTGGTGTTATTGATGAAAGAATATGTGTTCTATTCGATAATGTTCATATTTTCACATATTTTTGTTTTGCCACAAATGCATTTGTAATGCTCTTAAGTCTCACTGTCAATTCTTTTCACAAGTTTGGTCATTAGAAAATTTTCATTAGAAATTTAATCGTAGTCATAAAACTAGATATGAATGGTGGCGTAGCATGAGAGAAAATTCATTGACTGAAAATATCACTCTACTATCAAGTGCTTTGAACTTGTTTAAGGTTTAAACAATAGGGCTGAAGTAATGGTTTAAATGTGAAACAAGATTTTGTGTATTTGTAGTAACAAGAAAATATCCCGCACAATACAAAAAGAGAAGAAAATGTAGTTTCTAAAATGCAAAGATAAAGCAGAAACCATAATCGACGGAAAATACTGAAACAGCATGCATGTGTGTGTCTGGAGGGGGGGGGGTTGAAAAGGGGAAAGACAGATAGATAGAGAGCACAAGAGAGAGAGAGAGAGAGAGAGAGAGAGAGAGAGAATCGAAAAACTCGAAGATAAAATATAAAAGCCGGGAACGTGAATGAAAAAATTATGAAAATGGAGCTATAGGAAAAACACTGTTCTTACCATGAAAGTGCCATTAACCGCCATATTCCAAACGCACATTCCTGATGGATACATCCAGTCAGCTGTGCAGGTCACTTCAATCTCACCCTCGTCATTGACATTCCAGTCACAAGGCTTGGAATCAGATACCTCTGCAGTAGCAATGTACACATTGATCCATCTAATCTTATGTGTGGCCTGTTTCATATACCCATCCACTTACTTACCTCCCTATCGACGTATGTCGCTGGGCTAGAACGCAGAAAAGGGACTTTGAATGTGATTAGGGGGGTCAGATATCGATTTCCTTTTTTTTTTTATTTCAGAAATCGAAACTGCATTCATTTCTGAACAAGACAGTATCGGTCTTACCCTCAAT
Organism: Peronia peronii; assembly: GCA_039654565.1. Classification (NCBI taxonomy): domain Eukaryota; kingdom Metazoa; phylum Mollusca; class Gastropoda; order Systellommatophora; family Onchidiidae; genus Peronia; species Peronia peronii. The sequence goes on along the minus strand of JBCEWB010171436.1, from coordinate 3,163 downwards.
TTATAAATATTTCTTCATAAAATTTTGTGAGGTAGGTATGTAGAATTTCGGTCATTGCCGGAGGTCCCTCCTAGTCTCTTTAAATTGCAATATTTCTGGTTAGACTAAAGTTAGCTCATAACTTTTTTTACCACTTGAAAGGGCATGGAATAAGCTTTCACGTGATTCCAAAAACCCCATATAGAGAAAAACCGACATACGTCTCATTTTGACCGGCGGTGACACATATGTCCCACGTCAAGTGATGCTTTTCGTTTTACTTTCATCCCTTCAGTAAAATTGTTTCACCCCTCTCTTAACCAACACAGATCTGTTTGGGTTCCCTGACTCGTTCTTTCGCTGGAACAGAAACTGTTGGAGCTGAGTCCACTGTGTTTGAGCCCTAACTGTGTGAAAAATTAATTTTACCATAGGGCATGGAGTAGAAGTCCTCATTCTCGGGACAAAGAAAAAAAAGAAACGACCTCAAAGCATGTTCATTTCAAGAACTCACTTCAGTGCTTTTTTTTTTTTTTTATGCATGTATCTACTTAATTTTATTTGTTTATTCTTTATTTCTTTTTGCTTCTGTTTTCTTTGGTTCTTTCTTTTGTTCTTTGTTTACGTTCTTTTTATTGCTTTTTATTGCATTTAATCTTTACTTATTACTTTGTCTTATTTACTTTTTTATTTCCTCTTATAGAAAGTGCTTCATAAAGGAAAGCATCTCGGTCATATCATTAAGCAGCGCTCTCTCCCCAGGTGTTACTACTATATTTTATTGCTATAAAAACAGTTCTTGTATTCAAAATCTGTAGGATATTCATAAATGTAGAGCATGGATGCACCATTTAGTCATACCATTAGAATAGTTGTTTTCAAAAATTCATAATAAAAAACGATAATGCCAAGATGTAGACATTGCTGGTGAACTCACCAAGGACTTCCAAATGGCATTTGTCCTCTAATACCTCTTGATTTTTCATCTTATATGAGCAGGTCCATTTCCCCTCATCTCTTGCAGAGACAGATTTGATATTTATTGATATCCAGAAAAAATCATGTTGTGAGAACACTTTGTCAGCTGGTTCATAATTGCCAAATCCTTTACATGTGCGGATTTCATTACAGGTAATCTCTGGTTTCCCTGACTGTCTGATTTCTACAGTTGATACATTAGGCAGGTTTGGTATTCCACATTGTATGCCTGAACTTTTTCTTCCTTCGACTTGTGATGGACAAATCAGCTGTGGTTTCCGATATCCTCTTGCTGTATGAATAAATGACACATGTACTTGAATTCATGAACAGGTCAAAAGACAGGTGAGATGATAAAATAGCAAACGGATGGTGTGATGGGTGAAAGAGGAGGGGAATAAATTTGGATGGGTGAATGGATGGATGGAGATAGATGATCGGTGAATAAATAGAAGAATCGATGGATGGATAGATGGATCAATGGGTGATAGATGGACGAATGGATGGATGGTTGGATGGATGGATAGATGGATGATGGATGGCTGGATGGATGAATTGGTGATGGATGGATGGATTGATGATTGGATGGATGGATGGATGATTGGATGAATGAATGGATGAATGGATGGACGGATGGATGGATGGATGGGTGGATGGATGGATGGATGGCTGGATGGATAGAAGAGTGATGGATAAATGGATGGATAATTGAACAAGGTTTTCGAGCTCTTTCCCTTCCTCTCACTTCTTACCACAGTATCTAAGTTCTTGCGTCCTTAGGACACATATTAACGATAGACAGGCTCTTTGTTTTCAGTGACCTGTCGACCGCAAAAGTGATCAATGCACTAAGTAAACAGCAGCAATATGAAGCTCTGATAAATTCCACAGAGTAAATCAGGAGGGGAAATAAGGATCTTGAAGAACACATAATATCTAAATGTTGCCACTTGTAACTATATGAAGTATCAGAAAGCTCCATATAGAGAATGCATTGTTTCTAAATTAGCCCCAACTGAGAAAATGCGACTATTGAGTCAGAGATGAGTGACTGGGACATAATTCTTTCCCAAAATCTGCTGATGACGTTCTAATGGAATAATATACGAATGGATGATAATTTAACAACAAATAAGGAGAGTTCCATAATATCGTCTGCAGTTTGAGCGTTTCTGAAACTAGAAGGTGGTTACTATAAATGATCCTTGCTGTCTTCTCTGTTTGTTATCGTCTGTAATATACGAGGCATAAATCAAACATCAGAAATCAAAGCTCACTAAAAAGAAAACCGATAATATGCCTGAAAATGCATATTATCTCTCGGGTTTCTGTGTTCTGATTCTGTTAAAATATGATACATTTTTAGGCAAAACACTTACCAGCTGTTGTACACTGTATGCACAGAAAAACAGCTGTCAGTAAAAGTTTCCATGTGTCCATCGCTAAATTCATAAGTTCCAGTCAGTCGATGGTCTCTGAACACTGCAGCAAAACAATCGGAATGGTAGAACTTCACATGAAAACATATACATTTTTAATGTTTTTCATTTTTTTTTTATCTAAACATTTTCAACAGTAATCACAGTGCAACCCAACCAATAATCCTGAGAGCATCTATTATTATAATACGATAACGCTGTGTTAATCATTGAACCACTGCATCGATGACACTAACGTGTGCGAATTATGAGTCCAGACATTCAAGACCCCGAGTATAAAAACCCCATTAACAGCAATAATTTACAGTGGCTTTAATATAAAGCCACAATCCACAGGCTCATTCTGCGAGAAAAAAAAGTTCACTAATTTGTGCAAGGACTCGAGTTGCAAATTGTCCATATCCTGCTTGAATAATTTGTTTCCTTGTCGGTCAGTGACAGATCAATGATGTGGTAGTCAGTCACGTCTCAGTTTCGGTGTCTTTTAACTGATGCTCGCCAGCGAACTTGTTGTTCTGGACTTTTAAACGAAAGGTCATTTTGTTGAGCCCAGAGGAAGTTGTGAGAATCCGAGGCAAAGACAAATAACATCAGCATAAGGCAAACTGAAATGTATTCCTAAAAATAGTCAAACCCAGTTTTCGTTGAAAATGACGAAAGATAAGAAGCGCCTTATTTAGAAATAAATGTTTAGGCATTTATAATATTATTTGCAAACTGAAAGAACAAACTGATAATCTTGTTAATATATATATATGGGTATATAT
>JBCEWB010171426.1:0-10202 GCA_039654565.1 Peronia peronii | reverse complement strand
TATCTATCTATCTATCTATCTATCTATCTATCTATCTATCTATCTATCTATCTATCTATCTATCTATCTCATAATACCGTAATATTGGACTCGCTTTCAATCGGCCAAAGTTGAAGTAGTGGAAGTGAATACTCTTTTGCTTAACCTTGTGCCTTGTCATATGATGAGAATCATTCGATATCTTTGGTAAGATGTGGAAAACACTGTTTACGGTGTACAATTATAAATGTGTCATGACTTGTCCAGCTTTATATTGTAACAACAATAATAATTCAAACATGGGGAGAAGAAAGACGTAGTAGCACTTGCTGAAAAGGTCAACTGTTTTGAACGATTGTTTATAATCCGATTTCAGTTATCATGTTGCCATTTCTCTGGACACATGGAGATTGAAATATAATAATAATAATAATAATAATAGAGAGTATTTATATAGCATTTATCCCCGTGCAGTACAGGCTCTAAGCGCTTTACAATCTATTACTACCCCGACAGACCCAGAGGAGACACTCATAAACGTTCTCAGCTTTCTGGGAAGCATGCAAGGCAGCTGCCTGTTAGGTGCTCAAATCCTTATTAATCTAACAATATCAATCACTGTCTATAGTCGGGTACCCATTAAAACTTGGGTGGAGTCAGGAAATGTATGTAAATTGTCGTTCCCAAGGACAAAGTGTCGGGACCTGTCAGGATTCGAACCCGGAACTTCAGATCCCGAGTCCGACGTCCCAACCGCTAGGCCACCGACACTCAAATATGCCCATTGTTCACAGCCAATTGTGGTCCTTATTGTAAAAAAAAAAAATAGCCCAACACCTCTGTTATATGACAGCTCAGAGAAAACAAACGAAGTCGTCACATGAACACTGAGATATCGTATCTCTACAGAACTAGTCATTATAGTCCATTATGTTCCTCACTGTAAACAAATAACCCTGAATTCCTCTGTTAGATGACAGTTCACCGTATTCAATAAACGAAATCGTACATGAATACTGGAATATCGTATCCCTACAGAACTAGCCATCACAGTCCACTGTATTCCTGTTGTTAACAGATGAACAAAATACCTCTGCTATATGACAGCTCACAGTATTCAACAAACGAAATCGTCACATGAACACGGGAATATCGTATTCCTACAGAACTAGTCAATACCGGGGTATTTTTAGCCATGGTTATTAGCAAAGTAAAGTGGGTGTCCAGGGGCCACAATTAAATTACAAGGCTGAGTGACACCTCATTTCTGGCGGATAGTTAACGATTTACTGAGAGGCTTGGCCTCGGTTGAGGGTAGACAATATACAAATAATAAAGGCGGAAAGCTAACAGAAAAAGAGAGAGAAGAAGAAAAATAATGTGTCTCTGGTACTTCACTAAACTTCAGTTCCGTTTTTTTTTGTTTCAAAATGATTCTGCCTGCTTTGAAATGTAATCTCTTATCAGGCCTGATATTTATTTAGCAAGATCTGTTTCTTGACTTTTTGATGCTTACAGAAAAGAATGCTAGGACAAACCGCGGCATATTTCTTCGTTATTTCTGTCGCGACCGACATCGCTATCATATCATCGAAAATTTGACGATCATCTCAAATTCTTGCACTTGGTTTTGGCAACTTTCCCTCGGCGAAATGACAAAATCTCAGAACCAATAAAGGTGCTATTCATTCAATAGGAGATCATTGTGACCAGCCCTATTGTTTCCCTTTGCCAGACACGAGAGGTGTTGAACAAGCAGTGTAAAGAAGGAACAAATCATTTGAGATGCGACACGATGAAATCAGGCTCTCGTCAAATTTTGAGCATATGGAGTTATTGGTATCACTGTGAAGGTTATTCATTTCCTTTTCTGTGTGAGAAAAAAAAATTGTTTTGCCTTAAGTAGAAGTTTAAATATTGGCAATTAAAGACGATGGGGGTGACCTGTTGCTGCAGCTGAATTTAGTGAGAAAATGGCCTGTCATTTTTGTTGTTAAGCCATGCCACTAAAATACAATTTTTGGGCTTTTACTCGATCTACTTCAGTAAAATGAACTCTGAAATGTATTTTGAGATTGATATAAAAGGATTTGATGAAGAAAAAAAATTGTATTGAAAATTCATTCACTGTTGAAGAATACGTGATTTTTCCGTGCCTGATTTCATCGTGTCGCACCTCATTTTTACTTCTTGTCATTCGAAAGACTGATCATCAAAAATGTTGATAAAATTATAACAGTAGGAAGAAAAAAAAATGTATACCACAGTATACCACAGTACCTGTATATCACATTATTATTATTTTTTAAAATTTTCATGACGCATGTTTCAAGCAAAGGATACAGATGTGATTTTTGTTTTGCTTTGTTTTTAATATGTTTTGTTCAACATCCCTTGTGTCCGGGAAAAGAGAAGTAATAAAACTGGTCACAACGATCTTCTATTATTTTACACACAAAACATGTCGATTTGAACCTAAAGAAACAACAGGTTGAAGATAGAATGTCCTTGCACTGAAAGAAATAATGGGACATAGCGAGACACAGCAATTCATCATTATTTTTTTTTTCGCAAAGCTGAAACATATCGTAGAGAAGTCCAATAATTTAGGGCCATGGGCCATTATCATTAGATGCAGAGTGTCTGAAAGTGGTGGGTGTCACAAGATCTCCGAGACAGCTGCTGTCCGCGGGCGACTGAAAAGTTTAATTAGAAGTTAGAGCGTAACAAACATCACCAGACATTTTGAACCAAACATCTGAGGAGCTACAACGACAGAGACTGCCGTAGGGAAGGTGGATTTGACATGAAACGGTTAGGGAAAAAAGGTGAGGAAGTTCATAATATTTCTTTAATAATGTCTGGAAGCGCTCAGTTAATGCAGGCATTTTTTTGCGATATAGGAGTGAAGTGAAGCATTCGAGTTATTTAAAAGCCAGAATTAACACTTTTAGTTAGGGTTTGTACTTAAATATCTGATCCTTTCTATTCTAGCGGCAGATGGGTAAATAGATAGGCTGGTAAATAGGCAGGCAGAGAGGCAGGCAGATAGATGTATAGGTAGGTGGGTAAAATTGTAAATAGATCTAGATATGTAGGTAAGTAGGTAGGTAGTTTGGTAGTTTGGTAGGTAGGTAGTTTGGTTGGTAGGTAGGTAGGTAGATAGATAGGTAGGTAGGTAGGTAGATAAATAGGTAGGTAGGTAGGTAGATGGGTAGGAAGGTAGGGCAAACGGCACTGCTTCAGGCTAGCCACTATAATAGCAAAGAAAAAGATTGGAACACACACACACACACACACACAAAACCAAGCTAGATCTAGATCTATACTGTGAAAATTTATACACGCGAGAAGAACATCATAAGAAATTCGACCTGATCTTCTTGTGCAAAATCCATGTACATCTCTCTGTAACAAATGGCACTGCAGGGATTGGATATGTCTGTCTGCATAAGTTAGAAATCTACGTGCTCTATATCTCAAGATCCTGGAATATTTTACAATAACTGAATGAGATTATTCCTCAAAAACGCTCGTATTACACGATTTCCCTTTTAAGACCGAAACTCGAGTGCTCGCCGAAAAATTTATCCGAGATCAAGTTCACAAGACGGGATTTGACAACTACAATCCTATTGGCCTATTTGCACCAAAGCCAGTGTAGAATGGGTGATACGGACAGCTAGGCCAACGTTTCTGTTGTTGATGCCTTGCAACTTCCTGTCGACATCTGATAGACACACTACCTAAATAACTGATATTCACCATCCCTTCCTTTACCGGGCAGCATGAGTCATTTATTCAAAATCCCCACCTTTCACTAAAAGAGCCCATTTTGAAGACTTTACCAGGCTGTATTCGTCCGTTATTCAACAATCCCTCTCTACGCAGTATTCGGTATTTTTTAAAAAAATCCTTACCGTTCGTTAAAAGAGCTGTTTTAGGCTGTATTCTTCAGTAATTCAAAATTCCATTTTCATTTGATGTTTTCTAGGCCTTGACTCAACGGATGTGCGGCGGGAGGAGGATGGCGTTCCACCCCACCGCCGTTTACCACATGGGCAGGTACTCACACATTCACTCTCGACGGCGAATGGAGGGCCTTTACAGGATATTTCATGTCCCAGTTCACAACTCCTGCCTGTCACTAAAAGAACGTCAGTTCAGTTTTAGACCGTACTGTGATTCTATATTCCCCATAGAAGTTTGACACTCTACTGTGTTGTTTTTCAATCAATGATATCCTTTGACAATCGCTAATAACTGGTACCACTTGCCATTGTTGAAACCCCTTCTTGCCTTTGAATTCTGCTATCATTTGTTATTTCCAAGACACGAAGCCTGAATCCCATAGCTTTCCAGTATCATGGACTTAACAATTAAGGGGGTTATTATGAAAATTGTTGTTGGGATTTCTTGTCTAAAACTTCAGACATAATTTGAGCCAGCTTTATGGATATAAACTTCGTCTTTGGAAGTAATGATTATAGCTTTTGATAAATTTAATAATTAAATAGCCCAATTTACTATCGTTACCTAAGACCAACAGACTTCATACCCCCAAAAATGTCTCTGACACATATTGATTTCAACATATATTGATTCAATAGCAATATCTACATAGCTGGTAAATGGAACACTACAACAGTATCCTTAATTAGTTTTTGTCTTTGGTCGTTAAGTAGGTCAGCTGACTTAGGCAGTTTTCACACCCTGAGCTTCACATCCCGACTCCCACTCACTGTTGGTGGCCGAGCTTCATTTCCTGACAAGATGAGCTGCAGTCCAAGGCTGGAAGTGGCACCGTAATCGTTATAATCATTTGTCAGCACTAATGATTGCTGGCAGTGGATCAGGCCTAGATAATGTATCAGCGAGCATGGTCGAAGAACAAGGAATAGTTAGCAGGACAATGCTCTCGCCCCGTCACATCCGCATCCTGGACAAAGAAAGATCTGTCTTCAAAAACTGTGAGAGGCATGTACGTGTCTTAATGGGAGCTCATACTGTCCAACCTTATTACTTCCCTACAAACGTGTTAAACAAATAGTGTAAAGACGAAAAAAAATTTTTTTTTGCGCACTTTGTTTGAAACATACAACCCTGAAAATTCCACACACAACAAAAATATGGTGCAATGAGAATGTTTTCTTCTTAATGTTATAATTTTATCAAATTTTTTAGTGATCAGCCTTTCAAATAGTATGAAGTAAAAAGATTTCTTGTTCTTTACATTGCCTGCTCAACGCGTCGTTTGTCTGGCAAAAGGAATTTATAGGGCGGGACAAACGGGCTCTCCTTAAAAACCATTCATAGTCAATATAGCTACAGTCCTGATGTGATCATGCCAGTCAAGGGCCTTTAGCATACCATTACACTGGTTCTTATTATTAACAATGAATGATCACTTTGTCTGCTTTGGGAGGCCAAATATCTAAAGAGTCCTCAAGTTTTTCTGTTATTCCTAGACAGAGTCCGCCTTGAAGAATGTCTCCATTGGAGACATGGCAAGCACAGGGTTATCCAACGGTCTTAGTGAGTCTCACTGGCAGTCATAGTTATGCCACTCTTTTTCTTCTTCTTTTCCCGCTTCTTCTCCTCCTTTTTTTTTTTCGCTGTCTTTTGCATCTTCTTCTCCTTTTTCTGATCTGTTTCTTCTTGTCTCTCTTTTCTTGTTCTTTACGTCCCTCTTGTCATTTTTCTTTTTCTTTCGCTTCTTTTCTCCTTTTTCTGATCGATTCTTCTTGTCCCTATTATTTTTCTTCTTCTCGTCCTTTTAGTTCTTTTTCTTCTTCTTTTTCGTCTTCTTTTTGTCTCTCAACTTCTTCTTTTTATTCTTCCTCTTCTTCATCTCCTCCTTCTTTTCGTTCCTCTTTTTCTTCAATTTTACATTCTTTTCCTGACTATTTTTTCTTCTAACTTTCAAGTTATATATGTTTCACAGAGGACATCGACACAAAACTTTTCTTTGCATAAAAAGAATAATCGAGTGAATGAAAACTGAAGAGTAAACACAAAAATATGAATGAAAAACAAACTGAAAACCAAACCTGGCAGACCTTAGAAATACGAACTTGAAACAAAACCATTTCCACATAATCTGGCCTTTGAACAAGAGAGAAAATATCTAACAGAACCAGAAATTTGAGAACGTACTTTTAAAAAATGGTATTAAGCTCACGTTTGTACGTGTTCAGAAGTTTTTTTTAAAAATGTGTTTTCGTCTCAAATCGCTTGTAGTCATTTCTAGGTAATATTTGAGCACATTTAGAGAGTAGCTAGGTTTGCACGGTAAAGAATATTTTTGAAGACATAATGTTTGAACATGTGCAGATAATGTTTATGTAAACCAGTTTAAACATTTAAAATCGCCCCCCCCCCCTCCTTTGAACCTATTCAGAAAAGGATATCCCCCCCGTGGGGGCCCGGGATTTATAAGTAGGTTCTCTGCTCCCACCTGCAGACGGTGTAAGCCCACCATCAGTGGGATGTCTCCCATGGAGGGCCATCCTCGACATTCCAGGGGAGACATCTCTTCTCTCTCTCCTTGCTCCTGGCTTCTGTCCCGCTTTCTTTCCCCTCTTCGTCTTGACGTGTAAACCCATCTTACCGTGTTTGACACAATCTAGCCGTACTGGTGCTGATGAGTCGTTAAACCCCAACACAAACAAACAGGAGAAGGATATCACGGTTACTATATGAGCTTTCTCAGAAATGCTTTGAGCATGTTCTTTGAGTACTGGATGCCAAAGCACGTACAGACTTAATGATCTTTCAAACCAGTGCTTTGTGCCATAAATTGTGTTACAATTTTCTTCTATTTCTTTGTGTAACTCAGGAATGCAAGTGTTCGTCTGTTTTAAATCTGCGGGCTTTGCTGCTGCATAGATTGAAAGATATGAGTTTGTAGACTTATTTGCTACAGAAGATCAGATATACTATCCCTCTTCTTCCCCTCCGTTCTCCACCGCTCTCCCTCCTTATTTTTTTTAAAAATAAATTCTACTGAATCCGAACCCATATTTGGAGACATGGTGAGAAACTGCTCGTAAAGGCTCGTCATTAACTGAAGAGTTTTACATCGAATATCTGACAGACATGTCTAGCACCCGGCATCAGTCATAGATTTCCTGTCCTCCGGTCCGGTATGAAGTCACTCGAGTGTAATTATTCTCCTGGGGGTATTTTGTTCGTGTCCGCCGGGGCCAGGGCCTCAGTGCCATGTCCTCATCATGATGTGTCATACCACCAGTCTCTATTCATTGAATTCTCCCCCGTCAATCATTGGGAAAATCGCCACATTTTCTGTAAGAGCCTCTTAATGGGATAAACCACAGCCAGCCTGGAGGCAGAGACCCTTTCTCTTTGGATATCCACCTATTTGCATACACATGCACACACACACACAACCATACGCACACTCACTAGCACACACATGCACACACAAGCACACACACACACAACACAACCACACGTATGCTCACGAATATACACACACATTCTCACATGCTCTACACTGTTCGCATTGGGGCTGCCACTGCCACTGAAAGGAAAATGGACTCGTTCTGAATCCCCATACACCAGAGGTGGGTCACGTGGTAACCTAAATCGGATTGCAAACAAGAACACAAAATATCGCGTTCTCTAAACTAAATTGAGACGTAAGACAATGAAATCAGACACTCGTCAAACTGAGGCGTCCGGAGATATCACGATGTTTTATGTCAACAGTGAGTGAATTTGTAACGCATTTTTCCCCACGAAAACCTTCTATGCCCATTTAAAAATGTGTTTCAGGGTTAAATTTGTTGAAATATATCGAGTAAAAGTCCAAAAATTGTGGTTCAGTGACATGAAATAAATGAGAATTAATAAGGATTTACAAAACTGATCGGTCATTTTCTCGGTAAATGCAGCAGCAGCAGCGTTTTTGATTGCCAACATCTGTACTTCTACTCAAGGTGTAGTAAAGACGCTTTTTCGCCTCCAGAAAGGAAAAGGAATAAACCTTTAATGTGATACCAGTAACTCAATATTATGCTCAAAAAGTGCCTGATTTCATAGGGAGGCATCTTAATAGATTTGTTCTGAGAAAGCGAACAGCTGGAAATCCCCGTCTATTATTAGTATGGGACACCATCTCTTCAAACTGTTCACTGCCATTGACATAGAAATAAAAACTGCACGGGACCGGTGACAATTGTCGGATCTCGTGGTGGAGCGGTAACACACATATGTGAGTGTTCTATTTTAAGCAGGAGGTACAAACACTTTGCCAGGGATTTCTAGGTTTGTGCTTTATCAAATATGAACTATTCCAAGGAGAATTACTCTATTTTTCTCTTTTGCCCTCATTGTTATTGCTATAAAAATAATGAGTTCTACAGTAATGGCCTCTATTGTATTAACTGTTCACAGGTCAGAGTATTTCACAATATAAACAAAGACGTTATATATCTCCAATCACACAACTCTGAGAGTTAAAGAAACGAAGCATTCATAACACACGGAAGCACTGAAAATTCAGTTAAACAACTCCATAGATCAGCTTTAAGTCTTTTTAAAAAAAATTTATGTTACTTCTCAATCCAAAATATAGGATTGCGTCGGCATTACATGTATACTCAGTGGTGATGGGAAGGATAATTGTGGGCAGAAATTCAGAATTTGAAACTTATGCCCGGACAGCGGCGTCTCCGCCAATTCTTCACCCGATTTTTGACTGCGAAGAGTTGTTTAACGTTCATAAGGCATATATACCACATAACAGTTTTGCTCTTTTCGTACAAGAGATGTACGAGGGCTGTCCGGAAAATAATAAGAAAATGAACATAAAGTGAACATTTCTATTTGGATCTAAGTGAAATTCAAACAGGAGTTACTGTCACTCTTTAGCCACTTTTAAATGCAGTCTTCTTGGAGATCGACACACTTTTGCCAGTACTGAACCAGAGAATAGATACCCTCCCTGAAGAAGTTGGCGCAAGCGACGAGAACCAATCTTGCATCTCTTCAGTGAAGCTGTCATCACAGTTAAATTTTGTTCCTCCAAGACGGCGTTTCAGGGACCCAAACAGGTGACAGTCTGATGGAGCCATGTCGGGACTATGGTGGGTGTGGTAAAATCTCCCATCCGTAGTGATGGGGCCAGTCTCTTATCAATTTGGCTTTGTGGGGTGTTGCGTTGTCATGCCCATGTTCAGACGTCAGGGGTCTCTTGCGGCGCAGAGCTTCTCTCAATCGGTCAAGTGTTTCACAATAACGAGCAGCATTAATGCATCAGGATATATCTGAATTTTGCTCATTGCTCTTCTACCACATGTGGAAACAATTTCATTGTGGATTTCGATAGGATTTTTTCCTTTTGCACGCAAAAATCGCACAATTCCCCTCACCCCTACTTTTGACCATTCTGTAATGGGAGTATCCATGTTTAATTTAGTATAATGATAGAATGTGTTCATCACTGATGCTGATATTTGGCCACAAGAAAGTGCTTTACATTTCCTTTACACACCATTTACAGATCTTAAAGATATTGATTAGTCTGAAAGTTATGGGCATTTTCCTATCATTTTCTGGACAGCCCTCGTATGCATCACGAATTGTCAGATTGCCGATGATGACCAATGTTGGTGTTATAATCTTCTTTATCTCAACAATGGTAGAATTTGACATCTAAATGGTGTAACTTTCAATGAGATATTTCGAGTAAAGTCACATTACGGTGGACTTTTGCTCACACGCTTATTTGTTTACATGCTTTGCGTATGGCAGACAACTATGATACGCATTCAGACATGTCATACTATATAAACAAAGCCACATGTGAGCGATGTTTCCGCGGTCATGTGACCGATCTCGTAATTGTTCATTGTGATCGAGATAGTCACCCTCAGGAGGCTGAAAGGCAGAAAGAGATCCTAGCTTCCACTTGCCCATCTCAGTCTAACTTACGCAGATGGGAAACTATTAGGCTTTGGGCCTTTGACTCCTGGATGCTGTGTGTGAGTCAAGGCATTGCCCGGTTTGAGTGCGCACTTATCCTAAAGATTGAGGTCGAAATATTTTTTTTTAAAAGAAAGAAAGATAGATAGACTAGCGCAAAACTCGGCAGAACGCAATACCGTAGTTGTTTTCGAAATATGAAGAATGTCAAAAGTGGCTACCTTGGAATACCTATCAATTTTAAATTTATGTCTATAAATTTGCATGCAGTAGAT
>JBCEWB010171404.1:0-10202 GCA_039654565.1 Peronia peronii | reverse complement strand
GTTGTTGTTGTTGTTGTTGTTGTTGTTGTTGTTGTTGTTGTTGTTGTTGTTGTTGTTGTTGTTGTTGTTGATGTTGTACAATTTCATTTTTATCAGTCCATCTTGATTCGGCAGCTGGGACGATTTTACAGATCATTTTTCAGCATATTGTACAATTCTTTTAAAGCGTACTATTATGGTGCTGCAGTGCAAGTGTGGAAGGATATTGACAGCATTAATTATACAAATACTTTTATTCTTGTTGAGATGAATTTGAGATAGCCTTTTGGCAAGCAAGTCATTAACATTTAATTAATTTAATTATCTTATCGTAGAATTCGATGAAATGAGAGTCTTTTTGGTTGTTGTTGTTTTGTTTTATTTTGTTTTGTTTTTGTTTTGTTTTGTTTTGTTTTTTAAAGTTTGTATAAATGCTTTTCAGATCGTTGTTTTGTCCATGTATATCTAGTTTTTTTTTTTAATGAAGATGGTATGGATCTACTCTATTTGCCCAGAGCAACAAATGCAACAATTGTACAAGCGATGGATGTTCCATTATGGGCCTCAGGGCAGACCAATATAAACCACCGAATGGTCAGTTAGCCAAGTATTTCTTGACCACATCGAAACAAATGCCTTTTTGTGGTAAGTTCACTTCATTGCTCATATTAATCTAACTCTAACAAAGTTTAAACAAACCACATTTCACATACTGGGAAATCAAAGAACTTTCTCTCTTTTTCAAGATGCGCAATAACATGTGTCCGGATTTGCTAGTGGGAAAAAGAGAAAGCCTTAATGATTGGGTTCACTAAATAGTAATGTGATTTAATCAAAATAATGCCAAAGCACATGCAATGTTGCGAAGCACAGAATTATTGACCGAGAGAGAGGCCGGTTGAGAGCAACAATCGTTAAGGCAATATCTATGATGAATAGGACTGCCGTGGAAGCCAAGAGGAATTTTGCGAGAGATATCAATGATCGACATACTGAAATCGGTAACTGAAAGGCATAAACCATTCTTATTTTTACATATTTACATAGAGGTTTCCTTCAATTCATTAAAAGTATGTGTGCTTCTTTATTTTTGCTTGGACTGGACGGCAAAGTACAAAAAAAAATGTATTTGCAGTTTATTCGGTTGGGTTTATCACATCTAAATCATTTAATCAATCCAGTCTAACGAAGCCATTCTTAAGACAAGAAAAGTGATTAACTTACATGCTACTTTTCTGATATATCTACCTGATTTGTGCTTAACATGTTATATTGTAAGTTCCATACGTCTCTCTGGTCAAATGTCAGAATACCATTTGACTGTGACAGTCAAATTCAGCAGCACATCACAAGCTGTCGAGGAAAAAGGTTATATCAATATACAGGTCATAGGAGACCACGGCACATCTGCTGAGATCATACTGAATGAGAGGTAACACGCTTTTAATTACATACAGATTTCTCATGGACATCTTCCGAAGTTCTGCAATATAGATAATGTGCAGATTGGCTTCATGTAGTCTTAAACACTTCTCTACAAGGTATATCTCGGGCGCTTGTACTCAAAGTTTTGTTATCAAACTAGCATGAGTTAAGTATAAAATCCTGAGCATTGTTGTAATCACCTTTGTGAGAAATGAAGCACGAATAAAGAATGTTTGAGACAAAAGAAATATCAGTTATACTATAGAATCTAAATTTTGCGTATTTATGCGGAAGGACGAAACTACCACTAATTTTATACAATTCATAAGCAAAATATATACTAGTACTAGTTGTTTTAGATCTTAAAGTTCAACTTAAACAAACTCTTGGTACGGCCGTTAATTCTTTAGACAATAAATTAAACCATCACATGACAAACGTTCTCTATCTCACAGTCCGGTGGATTTTATGCCTGGTCATAGCTACCGATTTCTGGTTGGAATTCCATCTGAATTTGGGAAAATTCACGGGATAAAGTTATCTTGGCAACACGTAAGTGTCCTGACTGATCCTTTGAAGTGGAACGTGTTTGGCCTGAGACATCCAAAAATTTACATAGACGAGGTGGACGTCCATAGACAGGAGGCCGATGATGAGTAAGTTAAAGTTTCACTTGGACAATAACAATTTATTGGATTGGTATATCATAGCTTACATAATATTTTCTTTTCTTTAATGCTTTTAAAAAAAAAGACAGTATATCATTTAGGGTTATTTTTCAGGGTTACGAAAAACCACCTAAGCGTTTGGGGAAAATATCAGTTAGATTAAGGGCTGTTCAATATTACCATCTTCATTATTTATGTTTAGTCACTCCTAATGTTGTTCCTTTACTATCTTGATTTATCAGTATCGCTGTTGCTTTGCTTATTCAATGTGTCATGATAGAGCTATATTATGTTCCATATGTCTTATTGACTTCGATATGGGCTTCACTGTTTGTTACAACAATTCTATTCTGATTCAGATTTTGAGCACCCATTCTAGAATTCTGAAATTATTATAAGGACAGCAGCTGCCGAGATGACCAGTGTGTCCGCTGTAGTTCAGGTAAAAAGTAAAACTCTCACGCCACTATAGAGTCACTGCGTTTTGTTTCAGAGTCCACCTGTGTGCCCGTCCTCAAGGTTTGGAGACAGGGCATCATCTTACAATAGCCATCAGATGTTAACACTGAAAGGTCATCGATACTGAAACCAAACACAAACTAAAGGATCAGCTAACAAGGTTAGGGACATTGCTGATTAGGGAAGAGAACTGACATTCCTCGCCTCATCATGGAGTTTGTTGTTGAAAAAAGCCAGGGAAGAAGAAGGACAATGATGATATGATGCCTGTCTATTCTAAATGTGTTATTATTTATTTATGTGTTAGCAGTTTTTTGTTCATTCATTCCTTTTAAAGCATTTATTTTCATTTCTTTTACTAAATTACTTATCTATTATTTGCCCACTCATCTCTTTATTATTTATTTATTAACTTTTTAGAATGTGTTTTTTATTTATCGTGTATTTATGTACTTATTACTTAACCCACACCTTAAGGACGACGCTCTTGCAAAATTCCTCTTATGTTGTGTTTAGAAATGGTCTCTCACGTTTCAATATAAAATCTAAAAAATCTGGAAAAATAGATATATTGTTTTATTTCTGAAGCTTATCTGTGCAACAACTATTAAACTTGTATAAGCCTTTACTGATCTTGCGATTTATCACATCCTTGAAATGTCTATGTATTTCTCTCGATTGTAATCACAGAATCAAGAGATCTTCTTAAACCCTAGAAACAAAAGTTTATCCACATATCAGGACAGCTTACAGCTCAATGAAGACATGGCAGTTATGACATTGTAGTACAAACTGACTTGTCAACAATAACATGAACATGAGAAAACATTAACGCATATTTCGCCATTACGAACATCACCATTACTACCATGCGAGACCCAGTTCTCAAATCTGACTCAAATCTAGCCGCATAATCACCATGTCACCGGAGCAACGGGTGACAGGCTTAATCATCGTTCAAGCACACATAATACCATGTGAAGGGAAATCGTGGACGGTAGTGTAATGAGAATGAATAGGAAAGAAACAGAAAGCACAGACACACAGATAAACAGACAGACAGATATACATACAGAAAGACAAACACTCAGACGATCTTTCGGACGGACGGACAGACAGTAGACAGACAGACAGACAGACAAAAAGTTCGGCAGGCAGAGGAGGAAGGAGACAGAGAGGAAGAAACAAAGGATGGGAACAACAGGCTACATGTGATTTTGTTCATTAACAACGACGATATTAAGAAACAAAATAAACAAACACAACTTGTACTTGCTGTAGGCACTCAAAGATCTAATGCATTATAAAGACCATAGGTGAGATCAAGTCTTTTTTTTTTTTTTTCTTAATTCTGAATTGACAATATCAGTAATACCGGATATCATTCGAGCATCTAACAATATTTTTCAAATGCTCCTTGTCAAATATGACATTCCATATTAGCACTTTACATAAAAGTTTCCAATTGTTGTTCTGTCTTCATCAAAATTTGAACTTTGGCACTGAATTCCAAAGCAGAGGTTCTCAGATACGGATTTTTCGTATCAATATTTAATTCTACCAATCGTTGTATCCAAAGCTGTTTGTTTTTTTTTTTCATAAATGGGGTTCAGATAAGGTATATTGATGAGAGAGCAGTAAATCTGTGTCCAGGAAGATGCTTTTTCTTAACATTCTTTCCCCCATAGAAAACGAGTGTGTCATCGGCATGGTGACGGCAGAAAGCGCGACTAGTGATTGTGGGTGAGAGTCAAAATAATGTAACTACTAGCCCTATCTACCAAATAAAAACTCATGACCATCAAAATAATATTAAGAACAAAATAGGCCAGATGTCCTGACAACAATTATGTCCTTTTAACAACTTTTTATATAAATTCATGTCATATCACAGTTTTAATTGTTTGTTTGTTTGGTTTTTTTTTTAAGATTTGAAACTTTTCCGGCATAGATAATATGGGGCTATTTTGTCTTCCTCTTCTTCTTCTTTTTTAATCAAGGGCAATGACAATATGAAGGTAGAGATAAAGAAAGAATGAGAATAAGGTAGGCGAGAAGAAGGAGGTGGAATGGGAGGAAGAAAAGGAGAAGAAAACGGGATTCTGTAAGCTAATTGATGTAATATATTTACCAGCGACTGGTGAGTGCATCGCTCATTTTAAAGGAAGATTTAGTAATACTTGAAGCGAGAAGAGTGATTAGTTGAACGGAGGGGGAGGTCAAACAATGTTTCTAAGAAATCTCATGATGGCAAACAGAATAGCTTCCTAACAGTGGTTAAGTTAACTGTTTTTTTTTTTTCTGAGTGCTCTGCGTTAAAACTATAACATGTCTATTACGAATTCAGTTTTAGAATAAGAATATAGGGCTTGGACAAAGTGGGGTATGGGGTCATAGTTTCATATCCTTACTACTAGTTTAGTACGAAAGACGTAGTACTAAACGAGATTTTATGAGTTTTATAGTCTTGCTTCCTCTTTATGATGAAATATTCTTTAGTAATGAAGGGGGTCAGTTGTTATTGAGAATAATTGTGAAAAAAGTGAGTTCATGGAGCTGAGAGTGAGAGGGGGAAGGGAAGGGCAGGGGTGGAGCTGATTTACAAAAGGGAAGGAGGAATCATTAACATTGGGAAACGCACTGAACTAGGGTATTTTCCGCATCTTCAGTATTTTGCCTTTGCTAAATTTTTGACATTGTGACTTAAATCTTGGGAATAAAAATCGTATCTTTAACGCTCTGTTCTTTTCTTTTCTGTTTATATAGCATTGATATTTTTCTTCCAGTTTTCTTATCTCAAACCGAGCATGGGAAATGCCTGCCTGTTGCACAAGTAGTGAAGGACACCTAAGACGATGCCTGAGATTGGCCCTAATCCAGTTAAAAATAGCCTGAACCTAACTAAAATTGGAAAGACTACATTCCGGACAGCATTCTTGAACAAAAAAAATGTTTTCTTCTCTAAACCTAATCATCAATGTTATGAATAGCAATGTCTTCGAAAAACAAATACTTTTAATAGTTTGTTACCAATTAAAATAAGGATGTAACTGCTACAAATACAAAGCACAATAATTAGACAATCTTGGGGTTGTGAGGTAGCAATTCATTGAAACAATTTTATAACATACGTGAGCAAAAAAGAAACAATTCAAAAAAAAGAAGACCAGGATCAAACGGCGTAAAACACGGAGAGAGGGAAAGAGATAGGAAAACGGGGTATATGGAGAGACAGAAAGGATGCAAAATTACGAGGATTCCGTGGACATAGAAAATAAAGAGAAAGAGCGATTGAAACAAGAAAGAACAATATAGTGTAACAGAGCACAGAGAGAACAGAAGAAAAGGGAGAAAAAGAAAAAAAAACAGAAAAAGAAAGAAAGAACGAACGAAATAATAAGAGAAAGAAGGAAAAAAGAAATGGATATAAGAGAAAGAGCAATCTAATGGGAAAAGCGTGGGGTGAGGAGGGAGGGGGAAGAGAGAGAAATACAGGAAGAAAAGAAAAAAATGAAGGAAAGAAAGAATGAACAAATATTCAACAAAAAAATGGAGAAAAAAATATATATTTTACGAAAGATGGTTCGATCCAGAACATTCTATTTTTCCAATAAAAAATATTTCATTGCAAAATGCATATGATTTTTAAAAAGCAAAATAAAAAAAATTAACAAAACGAAACGAAACAGTATACGTCGAAAGATAAGAACTGAATAAAGATGGGAGACAAAACTATGTCACCTCAACTTTTTTAGTGCTAATGTACCAGGTTTTTTTTCTCTCTCTGTGTGCGTTTTTTACTTTTTTCAAGAGACATTTCGGAGCAAAAAATAAGTTCTGAATAAGGTAAAATCGTTTGCTTTTATCTTCGAAATTGAAAGACTAAAAGATGTAACAACATCTTCGAAGATGAAACAACTGGGGCAAACTGAGAGAGAGATGAATAGGGCTAGTCGACTGACAAAAATGCAAATAGGCATGCGTGATTAGAAAGGTAAAATTTAAAGGGGGGGGGGGGAGGGGGGCGTCCTGAAATATGGATTATGGTCACAAAATGCTGTTTTGGATTTTTCTTTTCTCTTAAAACTCCTGCCTTTTCTGAGTATAAAAATGATATAAAAAAGTGTATATGTCCATTCTAATGTGTTTGACCCATGGTCATTCAACGGCAGATCTGGCCTACTGTCAACCAGGATTTGGTTCCCTCTGGCTGCTACATGCAGTGATGGATCATCACTATTAATTTGATTGTACATAGGCAAAGAGCGCATGACAAACTTGATTATGATCTCTTCTAGCAATATCTTCAGCCACAGTGCCAGGGATGGACACTGGATGACTACTCTGAGGTGAAATAAACTGCTGATCATGCAGCTCTTACCAGGCGTTCTGAAATGAACTTCCAAGTCCTATAAATAGTGAAATTTTCCTTTCTTTCTGCTGCTTTAGAGCTCGGTGGACTCGACTATAATAATGTGCCATACTAAAGGTCAAAATACTCTTAGTTTGGACAGAAAAAGATACAGGGGGAGGGGGCGGGGTGCACATACAGACCGTCAAGAACACGAAAATGATGCTGTGGTAGCCCTTATAATGATTGGGGATAGGGAGCTAAATTCCAGAAGAAATACTCTCAGAAAGCCAGAAAACGGCATTAAAAGACACAGAATTCATAGGGAAAAAGATAATATGTAAGAAAGGGTTGTTCCGAGGCTGAAAGCCAAACAAAAAGTCGCCATGCTCATTTCTCGCTTTAAAAAAAAAAAAAAAAAAAACTTTAAACGCGTTTTTCTCAAAACCGGTTATTTTAAAACGATTGTGCTGTCCACTTTTTATTTTCTGAACAGATTCTAACCAAATTTGGCATAAATCATTTTCACAAAAAGATCCAAGAAATTACATAGCACGGTCCATTCGGTGGATGTGTTTTAGAGAAAAATAGGTTTTTATTATGAAAAAAAAAAACAGCGAAATTTGAAATTTCATTACATGGCGTATTTAAAGATTTCATTTTTTTTTCCATACGAAAAACTGAAAATACGTATCCTTTAAAGATATGTCGAACAACATGTTCACCAAGTTTCATCAAATTTCGTTGAAATTTGGTGGAGGAGACAGATTTTAAAGTTAGTCATTTTAGAGATGCTAAAATCCAAGGTGGCGGCGTCGCCATGGCAACCATTTGTAAAAGTCGATTTTTTGTCACTGTTTTCCATTATTTTGAACATGCAGAATTCGATGGAAAAGGTTAAAATAGTCTATCTTCAATAATAAAAAAAAGTGGCCTTCAGGACGCGCCCTCCCCCCCCCCCCCTTAAATGTGTAGGGAGAGATGACTGAGGAAAGCCAGAAGGTGAGTAGGCAGGTAGTTAGCGTACCTGAGCAGTTAGTGGTTAGATCAGTACGTAAGTAAGTAGATAAGTAGACAGGTATGTGGGTGGTTAAGTTCTCAAGTAGGTAAGTAACTAGACAGATAGGTAGGTAGTGGAATGCCATCAGGTAGATGGATGGCAAGGAAGATAGATGGGCATTTAAGTAAATTAGTGGCAGATAGGTTGGTAAGGAGGTATGCAAATAGTAAGAAATGTAAACAGATACGCTTGTAGATAGTAGGTAGGTTGCTGGTAGGTAGAAAGATAGACAAATAGGCAGACAGACAGACAACCAAACAGACAGACAGATAGACAGACATTTACAGGAAAATAATTGTTAGTGATCAGCATTTAAAAGCAAGATAATGTGACTATAAATTTTGTAGCCGTGCTCTTGTTGTTCGCCATCTGTACCATGCCAAGTTGCGTAGGATGTCACGTAGTTCCAGAGTTCTTCCTCACTTGCTAGCCCGGTGTGTTAAATGCAGAGCAAAAACAACCTTATCTGAAACTAAGCCTCCACTACATGCGCTCCTTGACAACGTAGAGGGCCCATGATGACAAAGCCCTCCTCTTTTCGCCCACCTGTGCGAAACATGAGCGTGTAATTAGGATGAAATCACAGTAGGCTCAAATGATCATTCAGAAAATGTAATAAGGGCATATGTATGGAAAACAACAACATAGCTTGCAAAAAATAGAAAAATGAGTGCTCATAAAGTGAGGTAGTATATTTAAGATTGTTTGATAAGGAGAGGTAGTTGTAAAGCAATAGACGGTAAACTGGATAGGATCATAATTACGCCATAAATCTTGATAACAAATCTATTAAACGTACAATGTAAATATACTGCGTAGAAATATGAATTATTGAACAATATAAGATGGAATTTAAATGATATACTTGTACAGAAGACAAATGAAGTCATTAGCCTTGTTCTGTGATCAGATTAACTGATCTTTTTGATGTATATGGCAAACTTCTGTAGGTTATGTAAATTGAGTCCAAAGATAGTCATATCGTAAACATATATAAATACCAGTGTCATCCATGTATTTGCTGTATGGACAAAAAGAGACGTATAAATGTTCAGATCATGAGTTTGACTAACATTACAGGCAATAAACGAAACGACAAAATATCATGCGTGATAGTCACTCCACGAGACCAAACGCCTACAGTGATGTTGATAGTTTTAGAAGCGTACAGAAAAAAAATGCCAAAATATGTCCACACAGACAGTTCGGACTGCATGATAGTTCTGAAGCTGCCATGATGTCCCCTGAGCTCATTGGCCATATTTAGTGTCAGAATACTGAAACGGTTTCGACAGGGTCCGTCAGACAGACCACTCTAACTCTATGCTTCAGTATCCTTTCCATGGCACTGTAAGGTGCCAACTTGAAAGTAGCCAAGTTCGTTTTCCCAATCTCCTGAAATTTCAAAGACAGCATTAAGATCAGAATTGTTCTCGGGGCGAGTAAAAAAAAAAATTGATAATAAGAGTAAATAAATGAAACTGAGATACAACATGGTAATGATTAGTACACAGAAAATTTCTGTGATCAGTCTCTTGTTCGGCAAGCAGATCCGAATCTTATATGAATATTTTATTTTCCTCAGTGACGCAAGAAACACTACGTTGGAACAACAGTCATGTAGGGAAAAGAAATAGAGAATATAGGGGGAAACTGGAGTGTACTATGAATGGTAGCGTGCAATGTCATATAAATACAGATGACCAGGGTGCCATTAACAAGAATAGGCCAGTTCTGTAAACTGTGATAGAGTATCGGTTTCCTTCACACATTCCATTTCTCCTCCTTCCACTTTATCCATCATTATTTTGTTTTTTTTTATCCCCACCCCCCCCCCCAAAAAAAAAAGCATGAATCCTGTATCCTAATTGGCTTTTAGATTAATCATCAACTAAGCTTTCTCTTCTCTCCGCAACAAGGTATCTTGTTTGTCCTCCATGAGATAATAATATTATGATTACTTTCGTTTCCATTCAAATCTTTTCGTATTCTGACAGTCAAGAGATAGGAAAACAATTTAACCTTACCGACTCATAAAATGGAGTACACTTTTATCTATGATGCTTGTTATGAAGTAGGAAGTTTTTATTTCAAGACAGACAAACTCCTGGTTAGTTGAACATCAGCACTTTAATCTTACTCTCTAACTAGCTAGTTGATGAAACGCTTTTTGCTGGCCTGTAGCTCACACACACACACACACACACACACACACACACACACACACACACACACACACACACACACACACACACACACA
>JBCEWB010171393.1:0-10202 GCA_039654565.1 Peronia peronii | reverse complement strand
AGTAGTAGTAGTAGTAGTAGTAGTAGTAGTAGTAGTAGTAGTAGTAGTAGTAGTAGTAGTAGTAGTAGTAATGGTAGAATTTGTAGAAATGGTAAATTTAACGATCAAGTCACTTACCGAGACCATCATTGTAGTCCCGAACTGAATAACTGCCACTGTTATCCGAAGTGCCTATGAGCATGTTCTTGAGCCAGTCGAAGAAATTGTTAGCTTCCTGTAGATTCTGAGAATCGTGGGATTGAACTCCGGCATGGCCAGCGGTCACCAGTGCATTCAACACCAGCAACAATAGCGCTGGCTTCATTGTGGCTCACTCTGGGGATGGAGAGAAACAGATAATGATAATGGTGTAGAAGATTACCAGAGAGGAGAGGCCTGACAAAGGGAAAGGGTATTGTAAAGGTTGGGTTTTTTATCAACGGCGCAACAGCACAGTGGCGGCCATAATGCGCCAGAGAAAAGGTATCTCTAATCTTTGTAGAAATGAAAAACTGTTACGATAATTTAATAACAGATACAGTAAAAATAGTTGTGATCGAAGTGACAGAAATCATTTGGTAGCAGTCACAGCCGTGGTTACAGCAGTATGTCGTAATAATGAAATAGAGGCATAAAACACGTTGTTGTTGAAATAACAGACAATGCAGGTTTGCAAAATATAAGTCTAAAGGTTAAATATAAGGTAATGGTAATATGTACCATTACATTATATAGTTGGTAATTATGAAATTCATCCGCAAGATCGGAAAAGTCTGAAGATATTGTGTTTGTTGGTGATTAGTACGGCATTGATATGATAGATACATTTAAGTAACAGCTAGTTAACTAGGGTCATTCCCTACATAGAACAAATGAAAACTGTTCGGATGTTTACAGAAAAAAATGTCGCTTAGTGTTTACAGAATTCCAGATCTGTGCGTCAAGTTTCAAAGAATATAGATGAGCAACATTTGATTTTCCGAACGGCACATAATAACCTCCTTCCATTACCTGTAAAACTATTGAGGCCTATAATTTGGCAGTCACTTCTATGTTGGCTCACCACTGGTGTTTATTCACTCTATCAATCACTGATAAATCTCAGACTCCAAGAGGACTGATCGCATGTATTCCCGGCAGTTGACTAGTAAGTTCACAAAATTTTGCGACTAGTACGCCCCGCTCTGCATTGCCGACTGGCCGCTACTCGAGGAATGTCGAGGTCTTATATAAATAATTTCTCACCCACGTTAAGACACAGCGAAGCTTTAGGTGGGTAGTCAAGCGAGAAACAGATGCCTCTCGATCGCTTAATATCAATCGCCGGCCTTAATGGAGCGGAGATGGTGAGTTCGAGTTTTTATTTCACAAAGCATCGACAATCAGAGTGGGCCAGGCGTACTTGTTGAACTACTTGCATTACTACAGCATTGATACACACACACACACACACACACACACACACACACACAATCACACAGACACACAAAAGCGTATTTAAGTCGATGATTGGCTTCTTAGCGAAAGACAGAATGCAAAACTCATTAGTTCACAACAAACAGAGTGGTTTTCTTTGCAGAGTCTCTCTGTTGATAGATCTCGTCAATAGCTCGGAAAGGAACTCGTAAATCCTCTTAATAAGATCGGTCATAACAGTTAACAGAAAACTGCATTAGTCTGACAGCAACGGCACACCACTGGATTATCTTGTAGACACTGAAATATCGTGATCAATGCGCTGCCATGGTGTCACCAAGCATCTTGCTCAGTGGGGGTCATGTTTGCTCTACCGTCGGCGGCTCTCGGAGACGGCCCAGAGAGTATTCCTCTGTCAGCTGAGAATTATGCAGACTTTAGTCAACGAAAAGACGTAACACGGGAAATCTCTTTCACAGAGACGGTGATGCCTTGACCTAGGATTTTAAATATGTACAATGTGTACATTGTCCATATCTGAAGTACTGAAGAAATACAGGTGATGGTGAAGAGAAGGGAACACCAAGTAAAGTCTAAGTATTTTGTATTGTCATTTGAAAAAAGAAGCCTCCAGAGCACTTGCTCACAGAACTGGCCATACTGTGTCTATTATCCAAGCTTAGGACTCGGTGGGCAAATATGCGTGAGGTTGGCCACATAAATGCTAAAACAAAAAAATTACGAGGATTGATGGCTGCACACGAGTATCAGTACGATAAACATGTTTTGAAATGGTATAAGGGAGAGGGAAAATGTGCCTCATCCTTGGGGGGAAAGTAAATTTTTATATCTGGACACTTTGTACTGAGGAGCCGCCTGGATACAGGTATGGGAGAAAGCCGCCAAGTGCTCGGGATGGTGTCGGACGAACAAGACCAGGCGGAGTGCATGCAAACAATGACCACACTGGAGATTGACCATTTATGAAATATTGCCAGCTCAGTAGTTGGCTGGCCATGTGAGAATGAGATCTCGATATTGTGTGCCTGTTGAGCCGGTGATGGAAAACATATCCTTGGCTATCTAAATATAAGTCCTGCGTTGGGTCTCCAAGTAGTCCAAGCGAAAGTTCAAAATGTCAGACAAGTGCATCATGCTACAGATTGTCAAAGAGGTAGTAAAGGCTCGTGAATAAATATGACAGAAAAAGAAACACACACACACACACACAAATATCCTCTATAGAACAGGGTCTTCTATTTTGTATGGCGATGAAATCGCAATCATCAGCAATGAAAGAGTGTCCCATGTTTATTTCTCAGACAGTTATCTTATTTTTCCGAATATGAAGCCTATACAGATCCACTCGCAAATCGATGTAACAAAGATCTGCACACAGATCAACTCACACATCTACAAAGAGACCTAGTTAAATGCAGACTCACTCCTGGACTGCCAACAACATGCACATCAGCACACAGATTACTCATATACGAACTACTTCAAGACCAAATTCACAGTACCGTTGTTACTCAATGATGAGCTGAAAGAAGGAATCTGCATTACATGTCGCTCAATTCCCTCCTCTGTTTATGACTATGAACTAGATCCTCACCGCTAGATCCTCACCGCTTGAACTGGGTCTTTTGTAGTTTTTTTGCTGCTCGCTACTTCCTCACCCATCTACACTATTGTCTGTCGACACGATGACCTTGGTCGAACGGTATACTCAACGACATTATGCGTTTCAGTCTGTCTCTGTATTCTGGTGAATGACTCAAATGTCTGGGACAAATGCTGAGCATGTCACATAAAAGGAAATTAATCTGTGGGTGGATTGCAGTTATGTTGTAAGTGGACCAACCATTACAGTTCCTTACTTACTTCAGGGAAGTGAAAATACCCTTTGCAAAATAAATGAAAATGACAGTGAAGGATGCAAGTACTCAGGGTTGTTAATGTTTAAAGTCTTTTTTTTTTTTTTCATGTGAAGAGAGACTTTTTCACGAATGTCATCATGGGATTGTTTACAAATTATTGGGCGGTCTCACACATCTAACAATGTAAGGACTGTGACAGAAGCAGCAAACCTTTCCTAGGGAGTAGATTTTCAGCGAAGACAAAACTGTAAAAAAAAAATATGGTCAGGCCTGTTTGAAGATGAAAGGCATTCCTTCTACCTCAGCTCAACAAACAAAAAATAGTTTCATCTCTTTTCATTTTAACTCAGCTGCATGTCTTAGGTCGAAAGATGAGCAGTGCTTTGGTATCGGGCAGTAGCGGATAGCTTTGACTCACGAGAAGTAAACTTTAGAGACAACGAATACGAAAGATCATGAAGGGATGCAGTAGTGTCAAATATCTTTAATCAGGTAAGACATAGACGTAACTGTCAAGTAAGCAAGCAGCGCCCAGCGTTAGAGTGAAAGCTAAGTGTTGAGAAAAGAAAAACTAACATGTGTTTGCTAGAATTCAAGCTTAGAATCTTATTGAAAGAAGAAGACGTGAACAAATTAAACACTGTCTCAAGAAGAGCAGTGGAAGATGACATGTGCTGTAAGCGGGACTCTCCCTGGCCAAACAGTAGCGTGAAGCGGTTCAACGCCGGTGTGAATAAAAGTGGCGATGATTAATGAATCCTATGGTGCTTACAGTGTCAACACAGGTCTTAGCCTGATGTTCCTGCTGTGCCACTCTGGGATCGGCGATGTCGCTGACTGACACTGTGGTGTCCATTTTTGTGCATCTCTCGTTTTTCATGACGGAGGAAGATCCTGCACTGAGCCAGGGTAGACCACACTGATTGTTCTCATCGGTTTAAGAACCTTGTTTCGGTTACTCACACATTTCAAATGTGTGTGTCCCTGAGGTCGAGAGAATGAAGGTGAGAAAAGGAAGAAGAGAGATGATGGATGACATAAGAAAAAAAAATGATAGGAATAGTTCTATATGCTCCCCTCTGTTACATGCATATCTATTACTGGTGTCTTTCTGTTACCTTGAGGCTTGCAACAATAATTGACAGTTTTGAACTGGATGCAAAATCTTTAGCTGTGATCTAGAAGTCTTACCGAGATCTTCAATTCCTGGACAATCTAAAGCTCAGGTTATCTTATCCTAAACTTATGGCCTGACCTGGTGACCATAATAAACAGGCCAGAAAAGCGGGGAAATAAGACATGTCTTTTCACCCGCATCCCGAATATTATCTCATGTTTTCTGCAGCAGTTTATCAGCTGTGATCGGTGATTTTTTGATATCTTTGACATTATGTGGACGTTTGGTCATGCTGATCGGCTGAATTTCGAAATTGACGTTTTGCTAATGAACTGCTGCATTTGAGAATTGTATTTTTCTTGTTCCGTATCTTGGACAATGGCTGTTTCAAAATATGTGCATTTTTTGTTCAAGCTCTGGGTTAGCACTGAACTATAGCCCTGGTTCTTTGTTTTTTGTCTGTTTGTTTGTTTGTTTATTTGTTTGTTTTTGTTTGTTTTGTGTGTGTGTGTATCACTAATTCCATAACTTTTCAAAGACTTAGCATTCGTGGAATGCTAGGTGTTGCCTTCATTAAGGTGTAATTTTTTGTCTTTCTGACACCAAAACGTCTTTTCATCATTTAGCTGGAGGGTGGATAGGAGGAGATCCATCGCCGATTTTCCCTCTAAATTCAAAAGGACTTTCAGGCCTAGTCTAAAAGTAGAACTGTCAACTTTGATCCTGTTCGGTAAGGAAATATTGCCACAGTTTCTCTGGAAATCCATTAAATTTTTATGACTGTCCTTCTATATAAGAGAGAGACACGATTGTCAGATATAAAAGAGGATATGATTACATGAAATGCTTTAAATGGCCAATTACTGAGGAGAGCTTACATATTTGGTATGCTATATCATTAGATCTGAGTGATGTGTTTCGAGAGTTGTGAATGTAATGCATTTCTTGAATCTATTTCGGTGACCTTTTTGATCACACATTATTTCATAATTAACTCAGGCTTAATTTCCTTCAGTGCATATCCCTAACTCAATTTGGATTGACGGGATAAGAAGAACGAAAGCCCTCTAATCGACACAAGCAGAAAACAAAGGTCAATGTGACGTCTAACTATTCTGATGGAGCCTGAATAAGAACAGGATATTGCCTTTTCCCCATAGCTCAGCTAATGCGTCCTGCCAGCTGGTGGTATGTTCCCTTGATACTATTATGAAGCACTCGGTTGTGACCATCTCTATTCCCAATTTAGCAGCTAACTGTGCATTACAAAACATACAAAATTTAAAAAGTCCAAACTTCAAACTCAGTCAATTAGCAAATCACAATAGCCTCAGGAAACAACAGACTTGACTTCTATATCTTTACTTTAGACTCTTTTTTAGATTTTTTTTTTTTTTTTTTGCTTACTTCCCCCCAATTTTTAATCCTGAATTAACTTGTACATTATGTATGTATATTTAAATTAAGATACCATTAAGTAATTTGTTTGCTCAAAAAAAAAATGTTAAAGCTATATGAAAGTAAACAATATCTCGGTGACTGAAGGATGCTTTGCTTTAGGTTGGTAAAATAAAGGATAATAGAGAGTTGATGAAGACGCCTGAATTACTTTTTCATAAATGTCAAATTTTATAATCTACTAATGAGTCCCGTCATTTATAGACACAGCCTACACTAATGGTACGCTACACACACATACACACACACACACACGCGAGTTCATAAAATGTTTATGTCAGAGTCAGTTTATGTCAGTTCATTGACATACCTGTTCCTTGTACAAGGCTTAACGAATCGAAACTTTTAGTTCGATCACATGCAATGGTCATTACTCAGACCATATCATAGGATATCCCGCACGTATATCTAGTCCAGGTGGGTACAGGTATGATGTGTAAATGTTTTCACATACATACAAATAAAGGTGTGGTAACATTCAATTGATAACCCTTCATCTTTTGTCATAAGTCTTTATTACACCTGAATATGCAGATTTCAGTCTCCTTTGCTAAATAGCAGTCATGATGTAATTATATCAATTTCCATAGCTGTTTCAGAGATAGAGTATGGCATGAGTGAGCGATTTATGACAATTTCAAATATAACATGTGTCTATGCTCTAAAAGTATCACAAAGGTGTGGTCCAGAATGTGAAATAAAAAGAAGTGATTTATAACTGATGATTTAGATTAAGGTTTCGGCTTCCTTAATTTGTTTACCGATGCATTTCACACACAAATTATCATCAACAACAACAACAACAACAAAAAACATCTGTTTCCAGGTTGGAAATACAGTGTGTCAGTTTGTAAATTATAGAAAGGGGAATGAATACATACAAATGGTAAATAAGGCAGTCATCAAGTTCATGCATCGGCATTAGTATAAGGATTGCAAGCTGGTAACCACTTTTTAAGATGAAAATGTGATATTCATGTGTGAGTATCCAGGAAACTTCAAGAACAAGTACACAATCAAATAAAAAAGACCTAGGAAGCCACTCTTGTAGCGAGACTGTCTCCGAGCCTGGCCTACAGGACATGGCACTAGAATTACAAGTGTGTCAATGACAGCGAGACAGCCGTGAGAAGGAGCAAGTCTAGACTCCTTCAATTTAACAGAGCAAGCGATTCAAATACGATTGTTATATATGCTGATGTGTCCATGAGGTCGAGACTGAGGTAAAGAAGGCATGACTGAGGTGGCATGAGAAAGCACAGGGCATGAGATTTTGGAGATCATGAATTTGTAAAGGACCTGTGCAGTACTGGAGGTAAAAACGCTGATGATGACCATGGATGTCTTGAAGTGTTGATTCTGTTTTCTAAACCTTAAAATATACTGTCATAAAAAGAAATTCAACACATTCGCTTCCTGGATATGGTGAATTACTGAGCATTAAATTTGACGATAGTGTTTCAGCAAAAATTCTGGATAATTTTCATGACATAATTCGCACTGATGAAATCTGAAAGAGATAAAATTATCGTTTAACTTGAGAAATAGTGGGGTCGGATAGTTTGATAGTGATCGGGAACAGTAAAATGATTGTTAGGTCTGGCATATGCAAATTTATCGAAATCAACAGAGGCCAAAAGTACACGAAAGGCTCGGCAAGAAATACAATATAATTTTTAAGAAAATAGATGAAAAAATAATTTTCAATCAACGCCGCAAAATCTTGAGCATATTGATCATTCATCATTTGCACATGTCTTAAAAAGATATATCATACTATTAATGCTATTAACTCCTAATGCTTTTTTTAAAAAGAATGTTAAAATGCATATACTAAAACTGGTTTATGTCACTGCCCTCGGGCTAATTCAGACAATTTAAAGTGGTTTAATAACCTGATTTAAGTTCAATTCACTCTGTGTTCTTTCTATTCTCTAACAAATGGAAAAATTGAGCTTGAGTTTGTCATTTGCTTGCTGGTTTGTTTGTGCGAATTTTTTTTTTTTTTTTAACTAATTGATCGTGACGTTGTTTTAGAATTGTGTGATCTTGCCGTTGGTAACATACATTATCTCAGTATGGATCAGGAAAAGAGTTTATTTTTAGTACACTGCTTTTACTAAACAAGATTGAAGGCCCCTCAATATTATCAATGTACTCAACGTTTGTTGTGATCCACAGAGTTTATGACAGCGGACATCAAAGAGGATAACTTTGCTCGTGACGCGCACAGAAATCATAGTACACGCACACGTACTATATATACACACACACACACATACATGCATACATACAAGGTCATTTTATTTTCAGCTCGTAACACTCAAGAAACCGCAACTCTCTTTACATCATTGTCATTCCTTAGCCATGTGCACTTCTAAAGGTTTCAGGGAAAACAGCAACAACAATACAGACCCACAGCATTCATGGTTCAGGAAATTGTGTTGATCGATTCGCCTGAAGACGTTCTCATTATTCAAAACAAGATAAAGACATCAGGACAAAACATACGTCACGCCTCTCTGACACTTTGTTTACTCAGCATACAAACTAACAGCTTTTGTTTGTTTTTCCTTCTCATTTCTGATCCTTGTGATGAATGTAAGTCACATTGTTAACCTATTCCCATAACCCACATTGTCACTTGTCATTCTCCAGGTCGACCGACTCAGTCCATGGTATTGTTGCAAACAAACTGAAAGAAAAAGGAAACGTCCATATTGTCGGGATATTGCCTGTCCCAGTCTGCGAATGATTCACTTTGAAGTTGTTTCATCTAATGGGGTATCATGGACTAGGTACCAAACACCTGCCATTAGTAAAATACTTTTATTCCATGTTCTAAAGTTCTTAACTGATGTATTTTTATCCACGAAACAGATTTAAAGACTAGAACTCCTCTCCTCAAGCAGTCCCATTTACGAAAGGCGAACTTCTCAGTGTGAATTTCTGCAGAAAAAGTTCAAAGGAAGTTTTATAAAAAATCAAACTGATTCTGTCCAGCTCAAGATGATTGGCTGACGAAACCCACACCAAGCCCGCACCGAGTTACTGGAATCGACAACAATATGAGTCAAAAAGAGAGAGAGAAAGAAAGAGAGAGAGAGAGAGCGCGACAGACAGAGAGAGTGTGTGTGAGAGATCAGACAAATAGAAAATAAAAAGAAGAAGTAGCGGGTATAAATATAAGAAAGAGAGAGAGAGAGGGTGAGAAACAAAAAAAAAAGAATAGAACACAGTTCACCACATTCTCAACCCAATGGGAGAAAAATCGAAACTAGCTGTGTTCTATGAAGTTGGTCACATTAATGTTTTTGTTCTGTTCAATCGTTTTCAGTAGGTCTCATAATTGGCATTCATTCATTTCAAAAGCCCTGGTATCGACAACCATTGGTGTGAGATAACAATGTTACTCTCCTCCCCCCTCCCTCCCCCCACCCCTACCCGCCTTACACATACCTCTTCCCTATCCCCACATCGATCCCTTTCCCTCGGGACGAGAACTCAAGATGTTATAGACAATAAGGGAAGAATTACATGTAACCGACTCATCCTGATGACATAATATAATGAATAATCGGTGAAGTGAACAGAGAATTCGGAAAAGAGCAGAAAATTGATGAAAGCCCAACATTAACTTGAGTTATTGGCCAAATTCTCACAGTATAACAGTCGGCACAGTGCAACACAGCCTGAACATGGATCTATTTGTAACATTAGGCACAGAACAGCATACATTTTAGTAAAGCTTTCCTCCTATCCCTAAACCAGAGATCACGAAAATTGTTTTTCGAGAGAAGATTTTCTCCGTGTACCCAAGTGTAATTAAGTGAAATGGTCACACGAAAAGATATATTAAAAGTTTTCTCTGCTGAAGTTCTTTTATACTTCTCGACATTTCAGTGGTCTCGCTCTCGATTCTTCTTTATGCGATGTTTCACCATGTAGTGTCTAAAAGTGGATTGTTAACAAAAAAGTAAAAAAATCAACTTGCGTGTGTGTGTTTGTAAATGTTTGTAAAAGTACAGATATTGCTCCGGTACTCCAAATTTCTTTTTGAACTCGTACATTATTACTTTATACCATAAGTTGAGCAAAGATTTATGATGAATGGATCATTTCACAGCAACCCGTCTTTTACAATGGAAAGAAAAAAATTGGACATCTCTGTCTTGTGATAACTCAGAATGTCAAATAAGACAGACAGTATTTTCATGATACATTGTGAAACTCTCCTCTACTCGCTTCCCCCCCTTTTTTTTCTCATCATTCTAGTTCCTCTATCTATCTATCTATCTATCTATCTATCTATCTATCTATCTATCTATCTATCTATCTATCTATCTATCTAT
>JBCEWB010171382.1:0-10202 GCA_039654565.1 Peronia peronii | reverse complement strand
TCCATTACACCCAGTGATACAGGCAAAACTCGGCTCCTGTTGTGACATCTATACTTCCCTTGGCTTTCTTTTTCTTTTTCTCTCCTCTTTTTTTCTTCTTTCACTTTTCCTTCTCAACCGTTCATTCTTTCCTTCTTTCTTTCTTTTTTCTTTGTTTTCACTGTGTCTTTCTCTTTTTTCCTTCCTCTCTTTCTTTTTTATTCTTCTCTTTTTTATTCCTTATCTTTCTTTCCTTCTCTTTCATTCTTTATTTCATGCTTTCTTTCTGTGTCTGTGATGCTCACGTTGTCCCACTGATAACTTTAGCTTTTGCAGGGGCAACCGATTGACTCTGACGATGATTGTAGATTCTCCATCTTTCCCGTATGAAAACACAGAACAGACTTTGCTTGAGGACAATGGATAATGTGACAGCAAATCTATGTCAAATATTACGAATAAGACTGTATAACAGAACCAAGCCATAGACACGAATCGTAAATGTTGTCGTCAGTAGCGTGGAGTTACTAATGAGAGATCGTTTTGACCAGGCCTGTTACTTCCCTTTGTCAGACAAAAGGGGTGTTGAACAAGCAGTGTAAAGAAGAAAGAAAAATCACTTTTGTGCTTATTGCTTGAAACTAGCATTATGAAAAATTCCGGAAAATTCATGGTGTAATGGAGCTTTTGTCTTCAAATTATAATATTTGTGTGTGTGTGTGTGTGTGTGTGTGTGTGTGTGTGTGTGTGTGTGTGTGTGTGTGTGTGTTTTTTTATGATCGATCATTCAGATGACAAGAAGCAAACTGATTTATTTTTCTCTTTACACCGTTTGTTCAACACCTTTTGTGTCTGGCAAATGGGAGTAATAGATTTGGTCAAAACGATCTCCCATTGAACTATTAAACTTACTATTGTGGAGTTGTTGCAGTCTTCATGTTACTTTGGGTAGATCTAGGAATATGTGGTGTTATTGACTCCATCCGACATTGTCTTGATGCTATTTATATTTATTGTCTTGATGCTATTTATATATTACTAAAATAAGGTTATTCGTGTATGTGCGTGTATATATATATATATGTGTGTGTGTGTGTGTATGTGCGTTTGTATGTTCCTCTTGTTTTAATAGTATAGCCACCCCAAGCTCCTTGAGCCACCCCCTCTATTTGGTACATTTTACATTTCTTTTGGTACATTTACTCTCCCATGGATCATTTAGCATCAAAGCTACAAGCCCTCTTTCAATATACCCTGAATTCGGTAATTCATGAACACACAATCATTTACATATTATAGCTTTCTTATAACAGCGGAAGCAATTATAACAACAACAGCAATAATGCGAATGGGCTTACATCATTGATGGCTGAGTTCTTTGACAATAAACTCTGGGGTGAGCACTTTCTGAGGCTCTGAATGTTCTGAGTATCTGTGTGATTTCGCACTGTAACATACTTGGACAGAAGGCGTTTTCCCTGAAAATACTGTTTTTAAGAAGATGAAGATCTTCATTTAGTTTAACGATCTCTCATTCAACTTCCAGTGAACAAATAAGTGCAGTTTTTAAAGAATGGCTTAATGCAAAAGTTGTCTTTTAATTCTTTGAGTCGATTTGACTAGGGACGTTTACCATCCAAGGTAGCCGAGAAGATCAAGACATAAATTTTAATGTTATTTTATTAGCCACTCTAATTTTTGTGTCTTTTTGAATTACGATATATTTATTTGATTTTCCGTTATTCCTGATATTTCAGTTGATGTTCCTGATATTTCTGAGATTGCTTTACTAAAAATAAATATTTATCCATTAAGTTTCTTCCTTTATCATCATTCTGTGTCCTGGTACTTCTCGTGCGCTTTGTGTTCTAGATTAAGTTTGACAAACCTCCCTGAAAACACTGTTCCATAAAATCACGAGTTAATTTTACCGGCTCTTGTTTTACAGAGACTGAAGCAAATGCAAATTTTGTAGAATGAAGTAATGGGGTAAACTGTCTTTTAACCCTATAAATGTCAAGGAACTGAAGGGGTCAAAACTTTGCTGAGCATACTATGGCCTGGTGTTCATCTTAAAACAGCGTATGACGTACTAATACGTTATTCCTAGTACATCACCTTAATGCATACATTACCAGTTTCGTAAATATCAGTATTAGTGATCAATTTTAAGAAAAATCGCATCACTTTAATAATATCTACAGACAAACTACTTTCAACATTAATAGGTAGAAAGTTGTATTTGAATTTACAAAGGAATGATAACTTAAAATTTTGATGACAAAGAACGTTTAGTCAAAGCTCGTTCGAACAATGCTGCTCTACTGCACAGCGCTGAGCCCCCCGGAAACAGGCGATGCTGCCGTGCATCAATTTGCTGTGAGCAGTCATTGAGTTTATGAGTACTTAGATTCCACAGCAGTAAAATGGAGCATAAAGTCGCTGTCTTATCCAGCCATCTGTTGTGCTGCTTTTCCGGCTGTGGCAAAAGTGCGAAATGATAGGCACCGGCATGGGCATGTCAGACTAGCAATGAAACCGTCACACTGCAGAATGCCACACTAGAGGTATTGGTCATGGGCGTATGAGCTCACAGGGATAAGATAAGATAAGATACGACAGATAAGACAAGACAGACAAGATAAGATAATGTAATTTAAGATATAAGAGAAGAGAAGCGAAGATAAGGTAAGTTAAGATAAAATAAAAATTTAAAAAACAAGTGAGATAACATAAGATGAGGCAAGACAGGATAAGGGACAGAGAAAGAGAATTGGGGTGGGGAAGGCATGGAATGTGGGGGGGGGGGGGAGGGGGGAGGAGGGACGACTTCTTTGAAAATAATAGTACAGACTGTAGATAAGATGATTTTAGACATTGAAACATGCATTTTCAACTCATGATCCGTAGTGTCCATTTCATCTCTCCGCATGATTTCTCTCTCTCTCTCTCTCTCGTTCTAAGTTGGAGCCCGAGGCGTCTTCTCGATCATGGCCGGCGGTGTCTGTCTCCGCAATCTAGTGGCGCCAGAGCAAGTGATGGAAATTGACTGAAAGACTGGGTATGTCTCAAACACAGTTAACCTCCGGGTGCTCCCTATCACAGGGTCCCGGGCCAGCCAGGGAAACGAAAACGCTGACTGAAATAAATTGCAAATACGCATCACTAGCTCACATTAAGCTCAAGACAGTCTCCCTGTGATTTCTAAAGAGCGGCGGAGTGTTCTCGCTTTTAGGCGTTGATATTGGCAAACCAAAAGAGACGGGATGGAAGAGAAACAGTAAAAGAAATGGGCAGATTGAATAGTACCCATTTAACATGTGAACCCGCCCTACAAACGAGCGAAGCTGGAGTCCAGTGGAAACTCTAATTGTGGCCGCCTGGTTTACAAAACACGCCCAATGACACGGCTGAAATAGCGTGATAACAGATCGTTAAAAAAAAAAAAAAAGAAAGAAAGAAAA
This sequence comes from Peronia peronii, assembly GCA_039654565.1. Taxonomy (NCBI): domain Eukaryota; kingdom Metazoa; phylum Mollusca; class Gastropoda; order Systellommatophora; family Onchidiidae; genus Peronia; species Peronia peronii. The sequence continues at coordinate 6,759 of JBCEWB010171382.1, read as the reverse complement.
ACCAGGCGCAGGATTACACGGGCGAAACTGCTGTTACAAAGACGTAACGGTTGCCGAGTTCCAGGGCGTCCACTCCCGAAGAGACCGAAATATTCCAGAGAGACATCCGAGAAAGGCTGATTTCCATGCCAAGCCACGCAGGTTCCGGAACTGTGCAAATGAATCCTGGGAAAGACGGGGAAAGGACCCACAGGAGAGGCTCCTTACTTATTTATGCTTTCCCTTGAAAAGCCTCGTGACAAATTTACGATCCGGCCACTTGCTTGCTGTGACGCGATGCTTCCTCTGCTAATATAATACAACAGTTAAGATTTCGGCTATGTGGTATTGTGTGTTCTCTGGGCATCAGAATCGATCATGTTTGATTTCATGGGTTAAGTATTACTAAACAGGGGGCAACTGAAATTAATCTACAGCTTCCATTAAAGTTCATCGCTGTGTAAGACTGAACTCACTATTATCTCAGTTAGGTGTTGGAATGGAGCAGGTCCTGACTGTTAAAACTTTTAGAATCATTATTTACTTCGTTTGCATCTTTCTAGAACAGATTACAGAAGTATATAAAACGTCTAAATAGAGCATGTACAAATTGTGACATAATCTGACAAGTGGACTATGACTTTTATTACTTATCTGCTGAAATTTGAGGGAGGACTGTAAAACTGGCATCTCCCTTCAGACTTCAATATGGAAATAAGACGAATAATAATAAAAAAATAGTACAATAACAGCACCAGCAACAACAAAACGAAAGTCATGAGCATATAACAATCGAATAATCTGTTTATATTTTATTAAATTGATTTATAGTTCTCACAACATCTTTTTTTCCCATCTGATTACAAAAACATCTTATCATTGACATTTCGTGAGTTCTTTCCCCTCCTCAGCTTCCATCTATTTCCCTAATCATTTCATGCCGCTCTTTTCTTTTTTTTAATTTTTTATTTTTAACCTCGTCTTATTCCCAGTGTTGATGTCACCGCTTGTTTTTATCACTTTTTTATCGCAATCTGAGAGGCTTTTTTTTTCGTTCTCTTTTTTTTTTTTTAACCCAAACTATTTAACCCCTAATTCATCTTGCCGAACATTGTTTTGTCCTTGGATATTGGAACAGGGATGTCACAGTGTGTCGTTGGGTTAATGTCTTATTCCACGCAGACTTAAATAACAAAACAAAACGCAAATGGCTCCCCAGCTCTTTCCTTTTTCTACGAGTATTCGCAGCGGAAATTTCTTTTTTCTTGGTGTCGGCCGGCATTAAATTCTCATTAAACAGGGCAAGCTTTACCATGGCCCTGCGAGGAGCGGTGCCAAAAAGACGTGTCTACACCAAAGCTCTGAGGACCCAGGCAGTCGTTTAGCCTACTCTACGAGAGTTTCATGGAAATTTGGCCCGGAATGTGCCTTACAGACCCGGTTAATTATTTGACATTGGACGGGCTACCCGGCATACGAATTGTTGCTATTATGGGATGACGCCTCATTGTGCCGACTAAGACGTGACAAAGAAAAGACATGCAGAATGGGGAGAAACTGCTCCGGTTTGATAATGGATTTTTCACCTTGCATTTTTTTTCTCTCCCTCTCTTATGCACTTTACTTCTTTCTGCGCATTCTCTCTCGTCCTGTTGGCGCAAACGTTTCGGTTTTCTTTTTGTTTTGTTTTTTTCTTTGTCATCGTTGTTTTAAAATCTTTTTCAAAATCTTTAAAAAAAGATTCACTTCTTGTGGTACAATCATCTACTCATTTGCATATTTGTTTTTTAATCATTATTCTTTTTTTTTTTTTTTTGTTAAACCACGCCTCTATAGTCTCCCCCTTTTCGCTTCCTTCAATCTTGTGTCATTTCCTGTAATTCACCCTTCTTTTATTCTCTCCTTCCCCTCTATTTCCATCTCCCTCTCTCATACCTTCTTCTTCTTCTTCTCTTTCATAATTCCCTTTCACTCTCTTTTGTCTTGTCTTTTTTCTCCCGTCTTTCCCTCTCACTTGCTCTTTTTTTTACTTCTTTTTTTCTTTCTCTCTCTCTTTCTCTTTATAACCCCTCCCCCTCTCTCTTTCTCTCTCTTTGTTTCTCTTTCTCTTTCCCTCTAATCCAACCTCTTCTTCTATCTTGCTCAGAATTTCTCTCTTTCATCCCTCTCCCTCTCTCTTTCTCTCCCCCCTCTCCCGTCTCCACTCTCTCTACTCCCTTGACATCCTTCATTTTGGCTATTTTTAATCTTTCATCTACGTTGTCATGTTATTTCTTTTTCTGTTTTTCTCACATTCTCACGCCAGCCCTCGTCTGTATCCTCGCTGTTTTTCTCGCGCCTTTTTTTTTCTCCTTCTCGCCCAAATCGCTAAATCCCCCCCCCCCCCCCCATTCTCTCAATTTCTCTCATTCTTCCTCTCTATTCGTCATCTTTCCCCCCCACGTGTCAATGGGGCCCCTATTCACACACGGCGCCTGTATTTCGCTCCAACGTACACTATTTTTCCCTCCCGCTTATAAACAACATTAAGTAGTTTTCGTACCATGCTAAACATCCTTGTGCTGACTCCCTTGCAATGACCTGGAGAACAAGAAGTGGGCGGGACTTCAGCAAACGTTTAAATGCAAGTCTGCCAATCGGAATCTTCGTTCTCGAAGTGGTTTCGTCATGCCGTCAGCCATATTATTGGTCTCTTCGCAATGTTTCAGAGATCTAATATATACATTTATTTTTTTTTTTTTCACAGAAAAAGAAACAGTTTAATAGAACACAATGTACCAGTGTTGGAAAAATTTCAAAATTCTGGGGCCATTTTATTATCATGTGAAGGCTGTATTTTTAAATTTTCGTTACTTCAACCAGAATAGAAGACATCTACGTCTGTTGTTGGCTACTTTTCACCCTGCTATCTCTTTTAATACTAATTACAAAGGATACTATGTACGGACATAATACCACAACATTGTCGACCATGTTGTTTAAAACAGGTATCAAAAGCATTGCCTAAAGCATTTGATAGTCAAAGGGTCTGCTAAGTGGGTCTATCTAGTATAAAAGTTGCCATAATGATTTCGAACTCAAATTCCCATTTCTGTACAATTTTATAAAAATGATTATCAAATGATTTTTTTTGTTTGTTTTGAGTAAGCCCGTTTGACACATCATGATAATTTATGTTATATTTATTATCTGTTCTGACAGATTATATATATGGCATTTTCATCGATTTAGTTTTTATGTCAAATTGCATATGCAGCTCTCGATTCTCATCACCTGCACAGTGTCCGTCTTCTTTTTTTTTTTTGTTTGTTTGTGTTGTTATCACGTATATTACTTCGATATTTATTTGCCATCAATTATAACAAATTCGTTCTGATATCGTTTCATTTGTACAACATTCACCTCTTAAATCTTATCATTGATAGCGCATTCATCTTTTTTATCCTATCATTTTGCTGCCGATTCATCTTCTTATTCCATTCATTTACGGCGTGTTCGCCATCTATCATTTTCTTACACAGGGGAAGAGGATTTTCGGATCTATTTCGTTGATTCCTAATTTACCCAATTTCGTGAGAAGAAAGTCTCATGAGGAGAGCTGCACCGCAACTAGGCAGTTGATGCATTTGATTCTGAGAAAGTTGATTTCTCAGACGGAATCTCTTTGTCCTTTGTTTCCTTTTTTCTATAGTTTGCTGTGCGTTGAGCAGTGCAAAACATACATCTGAAAGTCGTACAAGCTGCGTTTGTATTAGATTTATTTCTGCTATGTTATCAAATTTAAGAGAAAAGAAAAATACTATACATGTACTTATGTCACGACGTCGTTCATTCTTTTACCCTCTTATATAATAAATTTTTACAAAACGAATCAACTCCAGAAAGAGAAAGAACCAGCGAAGGAGAGAAAGAGAAAGAGAGAGAGAGAGAGAGAGAGAGAGAGTGAGACAGAGACAGAAAGAGAGGGTGGGCAAAATGAGCCTAGAAGTGACAGAAGCCACATTTTAGATTTTCTGCTTCCATCTTAAAGAAAAATGAGCAGAGTTTTACAGAATGGCCTGAGGCTGAAGGGAACAGACTGACACAAAAATCACATATCTTTGCTCAGACTGAAAAAAGTTAAACTATTCCTCATCTGCTCAATATCTCACCACATTTTTTTTTCAGTGAATAGAAAAACCAATAACTGATTGACAAAATTGGTTAAAAATGACATAGTAACAAATGTCTAAATCATTAAGTATTATTGTGAAACAGATTATGGAGACCAATTGTTATTGCAGTAACTATAAAGGAACACGACTGTCCTGTTTGCACTATAATGTTCTGTTTTCTTTTAAAGACTGATTCATATAGTTTGCCACAGTCAGTCCATTAAATTCTCGTTTTCAAAATTCAATATGAGATGGCAAATCAAACCTGCTGAGTGCTATTATAGGTCTACAAATCAACCATATAAACAAGTAATGATTCACTCTTTTTTTTTTTTTTTATATATATGCAGTTTTTAAAGTCAAGAGTTTAAGCATTCCAATACAAGCATGTCAGGTAACGAATCTGTTTTCAAGATCTTTATGATGAAGATTTTGCTATAGCAAAAATCTTATGCTCATTCGGCCTAGGTGTTAAGAAAACAAACAAACAAACAAACTCCACGGAATCCACCTTTATGTAATTACTCTTTAACGAGAATCTTTTTGCTATCATTACTGTTTTTCTGTTTAGAAATTCAGTATTAAAAATATGGACAAAAAAGATTTTAAAAAAAATAAAAAGAAGAGTCCAATTAGGATGATCTAAACATGCTCGGGTAGCAAAGACAGGAATTTAAAACAAGATAGATATGATTTAATGGCCAAAAATCATATTCCATGTACAAAAAAAGACATATATGCATATCATTCTTCAGGCTATATAAATAAGTCCTAGGAACATATACATGAAGAGCTTTATGAAAGAAAGGAAGGTAGAAATACATCATCGTCATTGGTGTCCAGCGACATCGCACTAGTGACCATTGTTTTCTACAACTGGTATTCTGTGCTGATAGTACAGAATTCTTGTGGACCAGCAGAACAGGTGCTTTCCAAAATTAATTGCACGAGGCAGAACAGCAACAATACAATAACATAGCGACGAGAACAGCAAACATCAACCCCACCACTCCCCACCCCCCCCTCCCTCTTCCCACTCCCTTTCCAACCATCTTCAACAAGAACGATAAGCCAACAACAGATTTGTTCTGTCCAAGCGAACGGCTGGAAATCCCCGTCTAATTTTAGTAGGGGGCTACAAACGCTCCAAACTGTTCACTACCATTGACATGGAAAACACATACAAAATGCACAGGACCGGTGACAGTTGTTCTCGGATCTCATGGTAGAGCCGTAACAAACATTTGTGAGTGTTCTTCTTTTAGCAGGAGGGTACAAATTCTCTGCCGGGGATTTCGAGGTTTTTGCTGAGTCGAATTGAACTATATAAAAAAAAAAAAAAAAAAGGAAAATCGGTCAGAATATCATTCTGTTGTTCCTGGAAATTACAACTTTGTGTCATGACAGTTTTACTGCCATTATATTCTTTCACCTATGTCCACCTTATATCGCATTAACAGTTGAGTTGTCGCTGAGCTCTAACGTGTAAATCAAAAGTTACTCACAAAGTCAGACTTTCAAAATTCATCCCGCTTCCTAGCCTGTGCCTGCCTTTCTATCAATGACTTAGTAACACTTCATATTCGACTAAGCAAAAGTCTCTTTAAGTTTTTTTTTTTTTTTAAAGATTTTGAAACATTCTGACGTCAGCTATTCCGTTTGCAAAAATGTCTGATGAAACAGAGATATTATAGCTATTACGACTAGAAAAAAAAAAATTATAGTAAGTCTGAGACATTCTGCTGGCAGCCATTACCTGGTGCAACAATTTCTGGTGCGAACATCGTACATTTAATCAGAAGTGCTATACTATTTAGCACATTCACCTCCCACCTTTGTGTTTTAACCTCACGCACTCTTTTTCCCGTGATTTTCCGGATACCTCCGCCTAATTGTCATATTTAGTAGCGTGGGGTTCGCCTGGCGACGGCAAAATCTTGGAAGCAGGAAGTCAGAAGACGTTATCTCTTGTTAACGTGTTTGCTTCCTCTGGTCTGCACCGTCTACGGCGATCTACAGGGGGCATAACTCTGGCAGTAGTGGTCGCCCTTTGATATATAACGTAGGAGACTCGGTATCGTTAGCGCCAACTTGACGATGTCATGTAGGCGATTACTGTAATAGTTATTCGACTACCTTGAAACTTTGCTCCTTTCTCTCTCTCTATCTTTCTCTCCCTTATTCTACCCGTCCCTCTTTTTATTTAATCTTCTCTTCAGTCGATATTCACAGTATTTTAAATAACTTTCTTTTAAGAATTTTATCGTGCTGTACTAAAGACACGGACACGTACCATAAAGCTTCTTGAATGGGAGAAATCTGTAAGACAATTTCAACTTTCATTTACTGATGATCTGTATTTCTTCTTCCTGCCCATCCTCCCCTTAACTATCGATATTAACTATTCCTAAGGATAAGACGGCAACTGTCTCAGAAATCTGCAGCAAGATCGGAAAGGAAAAGACACAGCGACTTACCAACAAAAAAAAAATGCCGAGTTCAAGCCAAATGCGGATTCGTCCAGGACGATACGGAAAATCTTGCCGTCATCTTGAGGTAGTTTTGTGGGGGGGGGGGGGGGGGGGGGGGGGGGGGGGGGGGGGGGGGGGGGGGGGGGGGGGGGGGG
>JBCEWB010171360.1:0-10202 GCA_039654565.1 Peronia peronii | reverse complement strand
ATCTATCTATCTATCTATCTATCTATCTATCTATCTATCTATCTATCTATCTATCTATCTATCTATCTATCTCGTTATACATATCAAGAACAGTCATGACAAGTTCAGTTTGATAGCTGTGACCTAAAGATAATTTATTATGATGAGTACTTATGAATGTATTGTAGATAATTTGGTATGGAATTCAAATCAGAACATAAAAGCGGCCCACACACGTACGAGCCCGGCCTCGAGCCTGGCCTCCGATCTCCAAATCGTATGAAAATCGCTGTGAGTGTGGCCGATTTCATGAGGCCGGGTCTGAGGCACGGTTCGAGGCCAGAAATTCAGGCTCTGCGAAATATTTGCCATCGAGCCGGGTGGCGAAGGGAGTGGTATGGTAAAAAATTGCATCTTTTTAAAACATTTTTTGCTTCTTTTTACTTCAAATTCGTAATCAGCGTCAAATTTACCACGAATTTGATACAATAAAAAACCATGCCGATGCGATGTTTAATTAAAATCCTGTAAATCAAAGAGAAATACTATTGTCCCATCACCCGTCTAGTAGGCTAAACAGGAGAGTGGCAGACATGACGTCGCGTCTCGTGCCTGTATACTGTGTTGTAGTTCATTTTCAGTGCAGAGTCGGTTGATACAACACTATTTAGCAATTTATCTGTGTTCTTGCAAAAATTATGGTTTCCTAATCAAAGAAAAGAACATTGGAGTTCACTGAACTATACAGATATAATGACAGCCTCTGGAGAGTAAAAAGTAACGATTACTCCAACAAGATCAAGAGGGAGAAACCCTACGAAAAATTAATCACTTATGTGAAGTCATTTGTTCTAGATGCCAACAAAAATACTGTTGTTGGTCAAATAAATAATCTGCATGCAAAAAGACTACAAGAGGATGCTGTTGTCTCAGTTATCCGGAGTAGGGGGTGATGAAATGTATGAACCAAAGCCTCTAAAATTCATAGCCCAGGATGTCCTGTTTTTAATCCTACTTTTATTTTCCTTTTCATTCGTAGAGAATTTGCAATTAATCCACATATAGGTTTTTTTTTTTTTTTGTCCGTCGCTATTGCGTTCATGAAAATCTCTAGAGTGTAGACTCTGTGATTAACAGATAGGCCGGCATTTGGCGCGAAAAATATCCTCAGGTGCGGTTGGTGCGGGTGTTCAAAAAAGACCCTTAGGCCAGGCTCGAGGCCGGATTCGTACATGCGTGGATTCCGTGATAGCCGTTTGGTGCTCGGAGAAAACACACACACACACACACACATACAGACACACACATACACACATTGCGGACTCAGATCCTACCGGCGGATGGAAAAGATTAGAAACTGCCCACATTTTTTTTTTAGTGAGGACGCTGTCCGGGCAGAATTTCCAAAATACAAATTTCTACCCAAAAATTTCCTCCGTCCAAACTGGCATGCATTTAAGCCGAGATAATTTTACTTTCTTAGGACTGAAAGGCCACATACAATATGATAAAAATAGAGCATAACGAGTATGTCCATTACCAGATCGGTCCCTTAACACCCTAGGCTTAAGAGTTATTGTTATCCATTCATTTATTAACAGTCTTTGAATACAGTCTTTGATACAGTCTTTGAACAAAATATAATTATCGTCTTGATTAGCGCATTCACTTGTTCACAGATCTCTTTACAAACGTAATGAGCCATTTTGACCGTCAGACAAAATATTCCTATAGCCATGTACATGAGATATAATACAAACATTGCAGTCAAGGAGAAAAACATCTTTCCTCTCGTTATTTGAAACACGACTAACGGAAATTTCGGAATGATTCACCATGTGATAAAGAATTTTTTTCCTCATTGTTACTTTTTTCCCCGTAATTTTTAGTTACACAAAGTGTAGTTTTTTTCTTCCTTTGTCTTTACAATGTTCTGTAATATAGCTGATAATAGTATACCTAGCTAAGGGAAGTAACTTTGCTGGCTGAAAGAAAAATCCTTATTGTTTGAATCCACAGAAGAGCCTGCACCATCTACGACTTCAATATCGGCACTGGCAACAGCACCTGCAGCAGTAACAACAAAGTTAAGAACTATGGCCAGAGTCAATCGTCTCTCTAGCGCAGAGCGAGCGCGACTCTATCGTATTCTCTTGGGGAGACGTAAGGCTTACTACGGAGGCGATGATGATGATGACGAAGACGATGATGATGACAGCCATGAAATCGATGATGAAAAACGGCGTGACAACGGCGGTAGTTCATCATATAAAAAGGGCCCTAGCTCTTCATACAATGGCGGTTTTAGTTCTTCGTATAATAGGGATGTTAGTTCTTCATACGGCAATGACGACAGTTCTTCATACAATAATGGTGGTAGTTCCTTATTCAATGTCAAACAGCTTCTTTTGAAGGGCAAGAAGAAGTATCGCTTCGAAGATGCACTTACAGATATGTTTGACAACAACGACAACATCTTGTTAGATGATTTTGATGATTTATTCGAGGATAAGCTATATGGTCTTTATGAGTATGTCGACAATTTTTTGGACGACATCTTTGATGATGACTTCGACGACTTCTTTGAGAATTTGTTTGACGACGATGGCTATGATGATATATTTGAAGACAAATATGAATCTTTCTTTGATGAAGATTTTGACATTGACGATAAATATGATGATTTCGACGACTTTTTTGTAAATTTCAAGCGTCTGAGAAATCTTGCACGTTCCCGCAACGATAATGGGGGTTATGGAAATGATGATGATGATGATGATGATGATGATGATGATGATGATGATGATGATGATGATGACGATGATGACAATGTTCGCTATAATGGACGTGGTAAAAATGATTATAATGGTTATACTGGTTACGATGATGGCCCTGAAAAGGATGATTATAATGATTATTATAATGGTCATGGTAATGGCGGTGATTCTGACAATGGTCGTTACAACCGTTATGGTGACGATTCTAAAAGGGAGGACGATAGTGGTTATGAAAATAGTCGCGGTAACGGGAATGATAACAGTTGGGATAAAAGTTATGACCACGATGGTTACGATGATGGCTCTGAAAGGGGTGATGATCACGGTTACGACAAAAGTTATGATGATAGTCGCGATGATGGTTATGACAACGGACGTGATAACGGTAATGATGATGGTCGCGATAACGGCCGCGATGATGATCGCGATAACGGGTACCCTGATGACCTCGGTGCGGAGCTATGGAATGGCAAGACTAGGTATGAGATTTTCTATGACGATGCAGACAGAGATGATTCTCGGATGTCAAGAGATAGACGTTTGTTTGATTTTAGCTCTATGCTGAAAGGTGATGACCGCGGGGTCCCGAACATTGATGATATATTAGGCGGCTTCTACAAGGACAAACACTGAAAGATATAGAAAATATCTATCATAACGTGGCTTCTCTATAGACAATTGCTGATAAGGTATAGATGGTATATTCAGCGACTTTTATTAACACTGAAATGGTCCTTTGAAATGAATATCATAATCAAACTTGTGTAATGTTTAACATGGTAATAGTAAGCATCAAACAATTACCAAATTAAAATTTTTAAAGTGTATCATGATTATATATTGAAATTTTAAGCCGCGCTAGTACAGTAGAAGGCAATGTCTGAATCAGCTTTTAAATTTCCCATAGGGATTTACTAGGCGTTAAAAGCATAAAATCAGAGTTATGATATAAGAGGTAGTGTTACTGGTACACGTATCTTGGAATAGCATTAACAAGATGTCCTAAGTCAGTATTACTGTATTTATAACGGGATATTCTTTGGCATTATTATTAATATTATATGACTTTGCCATTGTATTTTGTCATGAGTGTATCATGTAGAGAAATGCAGAGATATTTCTTACGTGACAAGTTTGTTAGAAATGTCACGTTAGCATAAACAGAAAGCATAAATAAAGGATATTATTCTTTATACAAATGCACTGGTTGCTTGTTGTTCAACCGTGCGGGTACAAGATTGAATAAATAAATGTTTCGTTTCCCCCTACGACTTTTGTTTTTGTTCCTGTTTTTTGTATTGTTATGGTTTGCTTTGCTTTGTTTTTATTGATTTATTTGTTTGTTTGTTTGTTTTTTCTGTTTTGTTTTGTTTTCAATATTGTGTCGCATCTTAACATTTTTAGTCCAAAAGATAAAATGTTTGATGTTTAGGTCATACATTATCACATCAAACTTGTACATGAAACAAAAGATTTGTCTTTGGCTAACAATATTCCCCTGTCAAGTAAGCGATCGATAGAGAGTCTGAAAACAGCCGTTCGTTAACTTACAATGAGCATGCATTGACTGCCCGGTTATTTCTGACTCACCGCCCTGTATGATATACTTACTCAAAACATCCATAGAGCAATTATTCAGGGTGAATAATATAAACTTGTCTGTTTAGAATCAATTTTTTCTCAGAATTAAGGCGAAACAAACATGTTTAGCATATCTGCATTGTGAACAGACAGAGGCAAGACAGGTTTGTCTCAGCGCTATGGCCACAGAGATCGGCCGCCAAGACATCATCAATAAATAGAATGCCAGTAAATTGTAATGTGGAAAACCCTGTGAGTACCAATCTATCATTCTTAGATATTATGCTTGTACACGAATCATGATCTTAAATTCTCCAATAGAATGCAACTAGCATATTTCAGCTTTCTTTTTTTGACGACACCTAGTACTTGAGCTCAGAGCTCAATAATCTTACTAGTTTAGGCAGACATTTTTTCCGAGGCAAAACACTATCAGTGTTTCTATTCTGATTTTTTAAAAAAAGTTATTCTATGTACAATTTAGATCATGCTAGTTTCTAACCTTAAACATACATTATCAGATAAGAAAATTGTTTTTTAAACAATAATTGCTGACTCAAGGACATCAGTGCTTCTTGTCATCCAGAGAGAAAAATATATGACCAAAAATGAAAAAAAAAGAAAAAAAAGAAAAAGAAGAAAAAGATCTTTTCCTCACAGACAGAACATTGGAAAATTGTCTTTTTCAACTGCAGTGTTAAGTTCACAACTGTTAATATAGATATCGCAAAAAGGCCGCCATTTCTTAACTTACTGGCTTGGCGTGATCATGACTTCAGGAAGTAACAGAAGAATTGAGGAAGACGTGGTCTCCTTAGAGACCTGATCTCCTTAAGGACTTGGCCCTCCTCAGAGACTTGGTCTATACAGTTTAGGAAAACTAGGATATCGAAGATAGCCTATCATCTTTCCCACATCGTGGCCACAAATCAAGCACATCAATTCGAGTCTATCTTGATAGTTTCAAATTTCACTCAATGAATGACTATCGTCCCCAGACAATCATCCAAAACTTTATTTTATGGAGATTCAGTGCTTGCCCAAGCTCTCTTTCTTTCTGGATTAATCTGAAAATCTGAAGAAGATTCTACAGTCTGTCTATCAAAATGTGAACCATATGCAGGCGCATTTCTGGGGAGATTTTATCTATCAAATTATATTTTGGACATAGTGTAGTTACGAAACTTTGCTTTGGCCACTGAATGCATATCCCTGCTGCAATGAGGTATTTCGAGTTCGGTCACATGGCCGAGGAAACATCGCTCACATGTGGCTTTGTTTATATAATGTGACATGTCTGAATGCTTATTATTCGTCAAGATTTATCTGTCATGCGCAGAACATGTGAACAATTCGGTGTGTAAGTGAAATTCCTCGGTCATGTGACTTTTCTCGAAATACCTCATTGACAGTGAAATGCACATCGATAAATGATTATATCTATTGAAGTCAAAGCCATAACCATTGAAGCCAGAGATATAGCAACTATAGTAGAGACTGTGTATTCAAAAAAAAATTCTTTGGTAAGTGACCATCTCATTTTCTCTCCTTTTCGCCCTACAAATCTCATATCTGTCGGTAAAGAGTAAAAATGATTATGATCTACATTCCAAAAGTAGATAAAAGTACAAAAAGAACAAGGGAAAAAAAAAACACCGTTCGTTGTCACGGGCCATGCGTTTCTGTTATCATGAAGTGCGGACATTGAAATCGGTGATCGGAATAAAGGTCAAGGTAATTGTGGCATTGGGAAATCTAGGACAAGGAATAAGCCATTTTGACTGTCAGCCAAATTACTTTTTGCCAGGTACAAGAGATACAGACAAGTGTTAAAAAGAAGGAAAAAAACAATTTTCCTCCTGTTATCTGAATAGCGGGAAATCTTGAAAAATTCACCATGTCATAGAAATGTTTCAGTCTCATCGTAATAATGGGAGATCGTTGTGCCCAGTCCTATTACTTCCTTTTGCTAGGCACAAAAGATGTTAAATAAGCAGTGTAAAGATGAAAAACTCTTTACTTCTTGACATTCGAAAGACTAATCGTAAAATAATAATAATAATAATAATAATTATAATAGTAAGAAGAAAACATTCTCTTTTTTTTTTCACAATTTTTTTAAAAATAGTTTTTCATGGTATATGTTTCAAACAAAGGGCACAAAAAGTAATTGTCTGCCTCTTTGCAATGCTTGTTCAACACATCTTTTGTCTGGCAAAAGGGAAACAGGACCTGGGCACAGCGGTCTCCCATTTTCTCTTTTTGCTTTACATTTTTCAAACAACAAGTAGAGAAATGACGTTTTTTTTTCTTTACAATTCTTGTACATGTATTATACTTCTTGTGCTTGGCAAAGGGAAGTGTCTCAGCTGGCTGAAAAAGATGGCTCATTGGATGAACCAACCACTAGTGCTCGCCGTCAGATTTGATGTGCCAGGGCAAGACTGCACAAATGGGAGGAGTCAAAAGGACACTAGGAGCTGTACTTCAGTACATTATTACTGATGGTTGTGTCCATCTAGATGTCTGTTTGGGGAACGAGGCCATTTTAAAATTTCTTTCTTTCTTTCTTTCTTTCTTTTTACTTCGCCCTGTCAACCTTTGAGTTCATCAAAATGACTTTGTTTTAGTCTTCTCGAAACTGTTCAACATGAGTTGGGCAATAATATGTTATGGCTGTAACGACATGTGCACGTATCTGCTTAACTGCCAGTTTGACAGTCTTCCCTAAAGGTAGGACTCCTAGCAGATTACCGATATTCATTTAAGACATCTATTGGATGGAGGGTTGTATAGCACTGAATTTTGCTTGTGCCGCCAATTGTCGGCCTTATTCAACTTCTACTGCATCAAATTTATTATCATACTATTATTTCTGGAATTTAAATATTTGTTGAGGTCTAATTATATTTGTAATTCCACAAGCGCCCAAAGTAAGGAGTAACACGAGATATACTAAGTGCACGCTGATTGTCATCTTCACAGCTACTTAGAATAACAGGTCTGAACTTGACTGTAAGAAGGTGAGGGTGATCGTGTATTTCATAAAAGAAAAGGATGAGCATATAACTCCATGTTTCGAAGGCTTGGTGCAGCTACACCAAGGTAAGGATATTCCGAAATACTAGGGTCGTGTATAGTTCTGGATACTGAAATAACAATGTTTTGACTGAGTCTCACCTCAGATTTTAACCCTAGCAAGGGAATATCATAAGGTCAATAAATGAGTCAGCTAATCTGCTCAAAGAATGCAGGTTTTGGCAAAATTTGTGCTGCATTGAGAGACAAATACAATCTTAGAACATGTGCACGCTTGGCTTCTATGCTGGACAGATATTTACACAAATACCACCCTGCCATCCTACATCTACTTTCACAAATATAGACAAAATCTATAGATAGGGGGAGGGGGGCGCTGTTTAATGGAGAGCTCACAGACAAAAAAGTTTTTTTTTTTTTTAAATATTTAAAAAGAACTAATTTTGTTGAGGTTAATGGTTGTATTTTTTATTACAAAAATGTCATAAGGAAAGAGGAGATTAAGCGACGTTACTGGTCCACCTGGCGCTGACAGAGTTGATCTTGGTATCGGCCCAGGAGCCGCAGACAGCTGTAAAACCAGTGGTGGTGACATTACGGATATCTATGTAGAATCTGATGTCATGGGTATGGTCAATGTCCAGATCGGCGATGCCATAGTTAATCATGGGCGGTGTGGCATAAGGAGTCTGGAACACGATATTGTGGATCTCTTCTTTACTGCCTGAATTAGTATCAGTCCAGCCATCCGAGTTGACACAGAAAACGTTGCCTTGCTCCAGATGTCCGGCAGTGGCTTGCAAACTCCCGATCTGGATTTTCAGAAGTCCTAGTTCATATTTCAAGTTGTTGATTTCTGATTGCAGATCAGCTTGACGTTTATCAGACGCTGAAATGGCAAACAATAGAGGATTTTTTAAAAATAAATTACCTTCATTTTTACGAACAAGATGTGCTGTGTGTCTAGTCAGGTCAGTACGCCTTAGTTTACTGTCCTTTCTGACGTTCTTAACATTTGTTTTAACTATATGGAAAAGAAAATTGAATTCCAATTTCACAGTGCCAAAGTTATTATAAGAACTCTACCAAGCACAGAATGAATTTGCATGGCCGATAATAATTATAACAAAAATATAAATGGCACTACCATCATTATCAAGAGATGGACCAATAACTCGTGTTCCATTTTTATCTCTCGTGATTCAAATAAGCTTACTGTGTGGTGATGGAGTGTTAACACTGATTGGATCACATAATAAAACTGACTTTAAATCTGCAAAAGCTGTACAAGAGATGAAATAGTTTTTTAAGGTCGTTTGCGTTCTCGTTTGGATGCTGCCCGAGAGTACGACGATTTAAATAAATGAGAAATTGGATTCTTATAAGAAAATTCTTTGCTGCTAATATAATTTTTGCCTTCCTTTTTGTAAAATACATCGATGATGGTTCTTCGATCTCCGAGATTTCATGCGAATGTCATCATCTGTGCCGCACTATCTATTCCGAAACTGTATAACTAGTTTATCGCACTCTTCCTCTCAGTTCAAACATATGCTTTTCTTAACTGGTCTTCTTATGCCTGAGTATGCCGTCTCATCTCACAAAAGGAAAAACATTATCTTCTAAAAATCAGCTAGATTCAGCTCTCATGTACCTACACATTTTGACTGGTTGGAGGCTCTTAAATACAATCGTGTATTTGTGCATTATGATGACCTTGAGGTAGTTCCTTCATGTCCTGTTTAACTAAGGATGCTAGTTATTTCATCCCTTGTCTTACTGAAGAAGTTAAGTTAGCTATGCATTAAGGTCACAAAGCTCTATATGAAGTGATAGTGACGCTTTGGTTATATTAAGAATTATGTTTTCATGAGCACTGCAAAACAAATCTGTAAACAAAAAGGCTCTACAAATAAGAACAAGAATGTGTAGCCACAACTTGTGATGTAAGTAACATGGTTTTTTGAAGACAAGGAAAATATGGGTGGATAAATGAGATCATATAAGAAAAGCGGGACGTCTTCATTTTGAGTTCATGATTATTTCCAGTCATTTCACAGCAATTCAGTTTCAATCAAATCAGTTTTTGATTTGCTGTTGTTGTTGTTTTTATACTGAATCCTGTTTAATCCTCTAAAACATTTGTTCATGAAAGTCATGGAATCGAAGCATGAAAATAACTTCAGATGTCTTGTTCACAACTTACCGGAGCTGATTTGGAAGACATATAGTGTCAGTGTTAATCCGAGCCAGAGCATTCCGGACATTTTAAGCGTTTACAATTTCAGTAAAAATAGAACATTTAGACGGCGGGTACAGCCGTATATATATCTCATTTCTAATCCTTATCGTTTCATGAATTGAAGACCATCTTTGCAGGAATGGTACAAGATTTTGACATCGGAAATGATGAACCAAAACATCAATTCTAATTAGGTCAACACATGTTACATTTCTCACATCTTTTAACTAAATAAATAAGTAGACGGAAAGACAAAGAGCTGGATCGTAATGGAGGTGCAAACGTAATGGAATAGAAAGGCTAAATATGACCATTTTGTTCACTGAATCAAATTCTTAGGTCATATAAAAGCAACAACAACAAAAAAAGTACTTTTAATCTATTTTTTAGAACAAAACAAAACACTATAACATATACAATTAGAAAGAGGCAAAATACTGCAAAGAAAAGATAAGGAAAATGACACGAATAATTTGAAGTATTTTTTCTTTCGAGTTTCGGGATGAAAAAAAAATAAAGTTAAAGGAGCAGGTTTTGCCCTCTCTCTCTCTCTCTCTCTCTCTCTCTCTCTCTCTCTATATATA
>JBCEWB010171349.1:0-10202 GCA_039654565.1 Peronia peronii | reverse complement strand
CCCCCCCCCCCTCCCCCCCCCCCAAAAATAGCATGACGTCGTCCCTGTCCCATCTTTCCCAATATAGTGATCAGGACAGCTGCAAATAAAATATATTGTTTCAAGTTTGGAATGGTGAACACCTGCAAGCAAATCTGAAACTATGTTGCATGTTGTGTTGTTTATCGTTCTATCCCTTCACTGGAGTGAGTGTTCTGGTGGAGAAGATATCTGGCAGATCGGGCTGTGGGATGTTCAAACACTCAATGTGTGATGTACAGGATGAATGCTGAACAATCCGAGATCTCAAATCGTGTCCCAGCAGGAGCAGTAGAACAGAAGTTGATATAGAAGTAAAATGAGCTCACTGTACTAGTAATGGTATCTCGTTACAAGAATTATCTGAAGTAAATGGATCATTCTCTCCATATCACTATCATTCTGACGACACGTTCTTTGAATGAATAGGGACAGCATGTTGAACTAGGATGCTAGCAAAACTGAGATGAAGAACAGGTTTGATTGTCACACGTCTTGCAACAAGATTCTGGGGAACCATCAGTGTCCTCTACACCATGAGAGGCTGGCACCTTGGGCGTCTCTGCATTCTTTTGTTCAGCCTTGTGACGCCTGTGTATTGAGTTTTAAAGCGCTTTTACAAAATGACGATGATGATGATGAGGACGGGGCATTGAGCTACCTGCTGGGTTGGCAATATAAGTCAAATACATGTACACAGGTGGGCATCTCATAAATTATGATGAAGATGTTCTTTTTGCTGTGAAGAAGAGATAGCAGAGGTCCGAAACTTTGTATGGATACATCAAGTTCATATTACAAGTTGCAGGTCTATACCCTGATATTCAAACACATGAAATGATGATGAGTACACAAATATCACAGAAGAAGAACAGAAAACTGACTGCCCAATGATCTCCTTGAAAAACGCTAAAAGATTCTTGTTAAGAGAGTTGGTGTTGGTATGAATACGGCAGGGCAGAGAGAGAGAGAGAGAGAGAGAGAGAGAGAGAGAGAGAGAAAGAGAGAGAAAGAGAGAGAAAGAGAGCGAGAGAGAGAAAGAAAGAAAGAGAGAGAGAGACGCATGAAGCCATGAATCTGGAACTTTCCTTCTTAACGTTACGTTTTCTCTTATCATTATACATGTATTTTTTCCGCAACTTTTCATTGCTTATTTTTCAAAGTTTATGAATCCCAGTGCAAAGACAATTATTGAGTGACAGTTGGGACTGATATGTTCCCATTTAGACGAAAGAGTCTGATTTTTGTTGGAACGCCAAAAGCATTGTGAATAACGAAATTTCCTGTGATGGTCGATGCTTGGCTTGGGGGAAGGAAAATATCATGAAATTTTGCCTCGTACATGTGCGGTGCCGTCTTGTGTGAGCAACTCCAGATGAACGTCTGCGCGTGAGGTAGCAGAGAAAGTTCACAAATGTTATGTAGACGAAAGCAAGGAGACAGTTCTCGGTCTGAGAGTTATGGTTCCAAATTTTAACGATTGCCACACTTATACATTCTATTCAAATTTGCTGTTTTAGCTGAAAGATTAGATAAGTAACAATTATCTACACTTGATGCGATACAGGTGAGGATTGACTTAAATGAAGATCTATGTTGGAAAACGATTTTCACATAATACTTTTATTGAACTCAGTAAGCCTAAAGTAAAGGGACAATGAAAGGAAGATTAGATAAAATAATTACCAAGAAAGCTTATCAATTAAAGGCGTTCTGTCACATTACAAATCAAACACGTTTTTTTACTTAAAAAAAGGCGTTTTGTCAAATTATAGGCGTTTTGTTATCTCACTCGGCCTCTGGCAAACGCCTATATTCCGGAAAGTAGGCTGTTTTGTCAAGTTAAAGGCGTTTTGTCATCTCACGCAGCTACAGATGAACGGCTTTATTTCGAAAAAAAAGGCATTCTGTCAAATTAAAGGCGCTTTGTCGCTTTCAGCATATTAAAAGGTGTTTTGAAAATTTGTTTTCTTTAAATAATTCAAAATTGGTTGTGCTTTCTCAAAACCTGACAAGTTCATAAGATGAAGAATGTTGATGAGAATCCAATAATGCAATTCATTAAAAAATTTTGGCACCATAATCGAAAAAGGCGTTTTGTCAAATCATGTTAGAGCTCCATCGTATGTCATAGACAAAAAAGTAATCATCGAAAATGTCCTAAACCACACACACACACAAAAGGATTTTTTCAGGCGTATCACCCCCACCCCCTTTCCTCCACTAAAGGTTGAGAATGAATTTGGTGTTTTGTTTGCTAGTAAGTTACAACAAAATTACTCAGAAAATTTTAATGACACATAAATTACGGGCGTAATTTGGGGGAAAAGGCAATGTTCAAACATTTCCACTAGGAGAAAACATAATAAATAAACTGATAAATTAATAAATAAATAAATAATATTATGATACCCCCCCAGTTTCAATTTTTCACAGTTTTGCCTTTCTGCTACCTGTGGATGGCTACATCAACCTTTGCAGTCAACGCAATAACGTTCATACTTTACAGCTTTACCTTTATTTCCTTCAAAGGACATTTTGCTACATAAATAATGTGTTATCAATGGTGCACAGTTGTCTCGAGTACCCTTTCTAGAATTTTAGAAGCGACTGGTCATACTGTGCAGCAAGCTGTGTCTTGCCAAGGACTTGTCATTATGTTACCTACCATTTGTTAATCTCTAGTGGTATTTGTAATTTATATACATTTCTATGTTGGTCCAAGAAGTGTCAAGGGAATGATATGGTCAATGACTGATTCACTGCACTGTGCACTGCAATTCCCTTCCAAAACATACACAGGATAGTAACAGATACTCTGACTATCTACTTTCACTAAGCCTAAAGCATATAAACTGTTGCTCCTTTAAAATAAATAATTAAATATAATGTCAGTATAGAATTAGAAACTATGACAATCAGCCAGTTTTTCCTGATACTTTCAGGATCAATGCTGGTGGGCAGACTGAGGCTCTTTCTATCTTAATCAGTAAATGAACGTTGGATCAGTGAAAACTCACTACAATTAACGGTACATATGATGCACATGTTCATTGTTTGTTATGTGTTACTGGCTTTCGCTTGGTGTGTATCTATGTCATCTTATTGTTTTCCAGTGTCAAAGTGCATTTTGTATGATTATTGATTCCTTTAGAGTTTTATTAGTATTTACATTATCTCATGCCTATGAAACTAAGATAAAAGCTGTCCAAAAGCATATGCATTATACAGAAGCTGGTCCTGCAATATAGACTACATATAATCTCAGTACTGTTGAAATTGCAAAGATCAGGAGCTTCTGACATAACAGCCAGACCTATGATGTGAAAAATAAACCAGGCTTTAATAAAATAAAACGAAAATAAAAACTGAATCAAAAGGGTTATTTCTCCACTAATATGTACTGTTGCTGACAAACTAACAAAAAAAATCTACTCCACACAAATATGGGACTGCAGAATTTAGGCTGCCAAGGAACTGGTGTAGCTCTGACACATGTGGGTGTTTGACAAGGAAGTCCCACTAACAGAATGGATTTGAAGGATAAGCTTCCCGATACGCTCCCCCCTCTCCCAGTCCCCAAATCTTGTCACAGACCAGGGGTAATAGAGTAGATGATACCAATAGTAGCAAAGACACAATG
The DNA here is from genome assembly GCA_039654565.1 of Peronia peronii. Lineage (NCBI taxonomy): Eukaryota > Metazoa > Mollusca > Gastropoda > Systellommatophora > Onchidiidae > Peronia > Peronia peronii. The sequence continues at coordinate 6,541 of JBCEWB010171349.1, read as the reverse complement.
ATTTAACATTTGTCTGTTTTGGCCATCATAACAATTGGATTAAATACTAACGTGGTACCCAAACAAAAAAGAAAAAAAAAAAGGAGCTCCGGATTTCAAACAAGTAAAAGGGTCATTTCTAAGCTGTCAATTTCAAATGTCTGTAATTATTATCACTGCAATATTTCAAAAACAGCTTCACACCACATATGACTCCAGCACTTTCCTGACAAAACAATTGCATACATGACTGTAGATAAGACTGATGAAAATTGTCCCTTTATTTTCTGGATCATATAAATTTATGGAAGTTGTAAAGATTGTGACAAAATAAAGGCAATGCACAGAAACTGGCATAAAAGCAAACAAAAAAGTAAGCATCTGAAATAGATGTATTAGTTTAAAATGAAATGCACAGCCCTCGTTAATAGGGTACATATCCATCCCCTCAATTCTTGCAAACTTCAGATTTGTTCCTCAGTATGAATAATCTTTCTATGAATAATTTGTGCATAGCAACACTTCACCCTATTTTCCATACAAAATCACATTAGTGTGAAACTGTAAGAAACCTATTTAATGGTAAAAATTTTGGATTTTCCCATTAAAAGTTGATCTTTGAAGATTGATGCTTGTTATGCATTCTGTGTATATTAGGCCTACAATTACTTTTGTTACAAAGAATGTTCAGAAGAATTAGCTATCATCTGGTGAGTTTTCCCAGAACACTACAAATAACAACAGTAAACAAACATTCATTTGCAATAATTTTTGTACAGAATCTGAAAGAAATGTGTACAGTTGATAAATATGAAAAGGGCAGGAACAGAATGAGAAAAGAGCCATTATTTAGAGACTGTACAAAATTTACATCCCATCTTTCCTCCCAATGACTTAAGTAATTGATACAACACATGTCCAAAATGTGTTCAACAATGTGCCCACCTCTAGTAAATACTGACACACCTTTCAAACCATGGAGAACATGTCCCCATTGCTTCTACTTCACTTTAGCAAGCTCTGAATGGATGGTTATCCATTTTTTCATAATGTTCAGGAAATGAAAAGATTAAACATCTGAAACGTCAGCCTCCAATGTGATGATGCATTCAAACTGATTATTTTCTTATAATTCATGATAGACAAAGCTGATTTACATCATTAATGAAAATAAAGAAGGTTGTCTTTGCACATGGACTTAAACTTAAGTTAAGATTAATTCAAGGTAATAAATTCCAGGAAGATGTTGTCTTTTTGAACTGTCATACTTCAAGAACTCATTGAAAACTACATGTATATCACCTATTGATGACGCCATTCGCTGTCCACATATATGGAGTATGTGAGTTGTGTTCAGCTAGAGTGAAAAAACCACTACAGATTTTGGTTGTAGTGGTATGCTGATAAAAATTGTGTTGTTCTATGTTTATGCAGTAGGTAACATGTTAGGGAGAATACTTCAATTGTTATGGCCAGTTCCTATGAAAGTATCGTTACACTTATAGCACCCAATAAAATTATTTTCTTTGCTATTTGCACATGGCCACAGCCTCGCTCAAACACATATATTATTTATAATACTCTCTGTTTTCATATACTGTTTACAAATAGCAATCACTGCTTCAGACATACACACATTTCTGTTAGTCAAAATAGTTTGAAATTAAGATAGGACATAGAGAAAGAGTTACTTTTACATATCCCATGATAAAACAAGTTCGCCCAATTTTGGTCTATACACAGCTAGCAAATAGCAATAACGATATATGCATATGTAGGTCTAATTGTGTTGTTTATGAGGCACATTTGCCTAGGTTATTACTCACAGTCTTGACCTGCATAGTATGCATGTATAATATGCATGTATAAATAACTGGAAGTACATGTACTAAGTATTTGCCTTGCGAATAAAATGCAGAACCATTAAGTCTCTCCTTAAATACAATAAGTAATGGTTTTGAGGATATAATTTACGAGAATATAAAAAATTATCCTTCAGAATGAAGAACATCAGTGAGATGTGAACTCCTTGTTCTATGTGTAGTACATGTGCCTCACTTTGATCACATAGGCCCAAGAGCTCACAAGCTTCTGTACTGAATGAATGCAGTTCAAGGCTCATAAAAACTTAACAGTACATTTGCCACATATAATGTCTCACATAATATTGTGACATAAGCTAGAACAGTAGATGACTAAGTCTGTTGCATAACAAATAAACTACAGAGGACAACCAAAGTAGGTAAATTGATATACAAAACATTTGTAATCAATCCAATCAACTCATGATATATTTCAAAATCATTCAATGCAGTATCTCTACTTATATGTGTACTTAAGTTATATTTGAATTTGTTACAATAGTTCAATAAGGACAGTAATATTCACTTTGGTCCTTTAAAAATGAAACAGACAGACCATGGTTATGTGCTTTGTATTCAGTGACCATATATCAGTGAATCACTGTTGCTGAACTGGTCTGTCACAGAGAATGATATAGTTATAATAGGCTGGATCAACAACGATAGTGTCAGGGGCTCCAAAGTTCTGTCTCATGGCCCGGGCTGCTTCTTCCACCTCCATCACATAAGACTGGGGCGGTAGCTCTGGCATCATCATGTTGCTCATGTCTGAAATAAGATGGCATTGTTTTTATATAAGTGTTTCTCTCTATATATCTGTCTATCTATTGCTCTATTTATACTATAAATCTACAACAAAATCCATAAAAGGCTTATGGACTTGAAACCTGCTGAATATATCCAACTGAAATTTGGCACACATAACTGCTGCATAAGGGTCTGTGTTTCTACTGGCATAAAGCTGAATAAAGCTTATACATGTATTTGACATTATTCTAAAAATGTGATAATAACTGAATAATAAACTCGCGAGGGTGTTTGATCTGAATGGTACGTTGATAGAATGGGAGGAAGAGGGCAGAGGTAGTATGATGAATTATAACATTCAGCATACACTAAGCTTGATTTCTACTCAGTTCAGTCATTGACATTATATCTTCTAAAAAGGCAATAATAACCAGATAGTAAATTCACGAGGGTGTTTGATCTGAAATACATCATTCAACAGAATGATGCATTGTTTTTGTTCTTCCACTTCCCCTCAAAGAGCATCCAAACAATAAACATGTTTTCTTTGAGTAAAATGTTCAGTTACTCATCCAAATGACCACAATCGAGGTGTGCAATCTTGCAATACACTTTGAGTCACAGGGTAGTATCGGTTTGACCTATATTTTAAAAAAATCTCCCATGAAGGCCATAGGATCTCTAGCAGTGTCTATATATCTATCTAAATCTATCTGTTTGTATGCCTGTCTGTCTTAAAATCTGTCTCTGTCTGTCTATCTGCTATTTTTTCATTCATCAAACTGGAACACATAGAAAAACACACAGACACATAGGTAGACTGATAGACATTGATATCAAGCAGAAACAATTATCAAAATTGAATGTGTTTTTTAACTGATAAAGTCATGAAAAATAATTACAAGAAAATTAAATAAATGTATGCCTCTCTGAGGAAGACTTTTGATAATACTGCAAATGCTTTGTGCTCAACATCCCTCATATTATTTCTTCAATTAATAAATGCCTTATGTGAAAAAAAATGGAATAATACATAAAGAGTGTGTAGATTACCACAGTAATATCTATCATAATCAGTCATTTTCTAGATTTTTGACTAAAGTTAAACAAACCTTTTCAAACACTGTTTCTGTAACTATACAGTATGATCTTGATTGATCTTATGAATCTTATCTCTATCAATCTGCTAAATTATAGATATTTTTTTCCTCAATACCTAGATAAACCCATATCTAGATTTGCTTTGCATGTTAAAGCAAATATGACATTGTAATACAACAGAACTTACATTGCTGGGGAACTCCTGGTTGTGGAAGCTGCTGAGACATGGTCTGAGGCAGTGATTGTGGGAGCTGCTGAGTTACAGGCTGTGAAAGTGACTGAGGTAGTGACTGAGGTAGTGACTGCGGCAATGACTGAGGCAGGGGCTGGTGTGTGGGCTGTGACAGGGTTTGTGCAACTGACTGGGGTAAAGTTTGAGTCACTGTCTGTGCTCGCGACTGGGCAATGGAGAGTGGAACTGACTGAGTCAGAGAGTGGTGGATCTGGGGGATAGTTTGACCTAAGGATTGTGGGGCTGGCTGACTCAACGACTGGGGAATGGATTGAGGGAGGGATTGGGGAATTATCTGGGCCAATGCCTGGGGAATGATTTGGGGCAAAGATTGGGGTATGTTTGGGGGAATGGTCTGAGGCAGGGTCTGCAGTGATGGAGGAGGAGGTGGTGGAGGTTGTTGTGTTGGCTGTGACATCAAGAGTTGTGGACCCTGGTGTGCTAGCTGGTGCACTGTTTGCTGATGCTGCTGTTGCTGTTGCAATTGGTGCTGTTGCGGTTGATGATGCTGCTGTTGTGGCTGTGGTTGCTGTAGGTAACCATCACTGGTGGCCGCAGGCTTGGGATTCTCAGGTTCAATCTTACACCTGTGTTTGCTGACTCGCAGCTTATAGACTTTACCGCACTGTGTGCACAGATGACTGGGTTTGCTGTGAGTTGTTTGGTGAGCCTTCAGTGAACTAAGCTCTCTAAATGCTTTGCCACAACCTTCTTCTGGGCAAAGATATGGAAGGTCTGGAAAGTTTAAGAAACAAACATAAAGAAGTCCAATGTCAACATAAAATTAATAATAATAAAAACAGAGATTATTACATAGCACTTGTTCCTATACAGTACAGACTCTAAGTGCTTTACGATCTATTATTACCTTGACAGACCTAATCTAATAGAGACATATAAATTCTCCGCTTCCTTGGAAGTATACGAGGCAGCGACCTGTTCTATGTCCAATCCTTGTAGATCTAGCTATAGCATTCTGTCTATAAACTTGCCATTGCTATCCTAAAATATGTGACTAGCACAATCATTAGGATAAAGAAATCTGCTTGTTAATTTTTTAATACTCAGTGAGTGTTAATTTAGTGTAATTCAAGTCTGACTTACTGGAATGTGATATCATGTGATTCTTGCGAGCCACCCGACTGCTGAATCTCTGACCACACTCTTCACACATATAGCGTTTCTCTCCCTTGTGTAGACGTTTGTGTTGTTTGAGACTGTCAGGGTCAGGAAACATAGTGGTACATACTCGACACTCATATACCTTTTCACCTACAGATGGAAGCATCAAGCTGAGTGGAAAACATACAAAGCAGGAAACATAGTGGTCAGAAAATGCAATGGTACATAATCGACACTCATATACCTTTTCACGTACAAGGAAATATCAAGCTTAGTGGAGAACATACGAATCAGGAAACACAATGGTAAACATCTGAGACTGCTACACCTTCTCACCTACTGAAGAAATTATTAAGTACACAGTGATTCACAGAAAATCATGCAGGATACAGAAATATTTTATAATCAGACAAGATATGAACAAGAATATACTGTCTGACATCATTATTAACTCATTTCCAATATACTATCATTCCCAAACAGCATCATTCTTGCAAAGAAAAACTGCTAATGACATTGAATACACCTGCAATGCTCTTTACCTATTCCAACACAATTTTCACACAAACATAGATCAGACTCTCATATCTAGTCATTACAAGGCAAAAAAATTCTCGCCTATGCAAAAGCTTCAACCACTGATAGGAAATACTACTAAATTCCCACAGTGCTACTTTTAAGCAGTGACCTGTATGAGATCTGTTGTGTTTGGTCCACATGGAGCTGGATGAGAATCTTTTCCCGCACAACATACACACAAATGGTTTCTCGTGACGCTGTAGATGGAGCCTGGCACTGGTAAGAGTTTGCAAGGACTTGGTGCAACCATCCATAGGACAACGGAACAGGCCTGTCAAAGAGCAAGCGGCCACAGAGCATTCAGGTTATAAAGATAATAGAAAACACAGAAAAAAGCAACAGCAACAAATATTTTTCAAAAGCAAAGACTTTTAGTCACCTTGGTTCACAACCGTTGTATCTCAGCTTCCTAGAAAACCAGCATTACGGGCATCATTAGATAACACTCAACATGGTGAGTTCCCTAACCTTGTCTGAGAAAGTATCTTGACTACATCAGTCACACCTTATACTTATGATTGTGGATCCCCTAAATTACATGTAAAATGAAAACTTTTAAGCAGGGTTTCTCAAAATTACAGTGAGTGGACATACAACAATTGTAAACTGCGGCGACGTTTTGCCAAAAGACTAACACTAATTGGATTAATGGGCTCACAAATTGTATGAAAATGACAAGAAGACTAAAAACTCTTTGAAAATTCCATCTTCTAATGCTGAAGATGTTGAGAGATTAAGTAACACAATACTGTGATTTAAAATGAAGAGTATGCATTTGAAGTACTTTACAATTTCATCTTCAAACAATATAAATAATACAATAATACAAAATTAGATATTTAAACTACACTCAAACACGGTTAGAACGAAATTTGCGGGGAATGGAAATCATTTTCGTTCTATCGCTAGTTTGTTGTAT